>PVJN01008643.1:0-10491 GCA_004026805.1 Lasiurus borealis | reverse complement strand
AACTTGCCCAAACCCTGAAACTCTAAGTGATCTTGTTTGCAGTTACTGGATTTCATCTTCATTATCATGTCTGTCCTTGAACCACTTGCTGCATAGAGTACCCTCCATTTGATTCTTCTTGGTGTTCTTTCCAGTGGTCAACCCTGATGAAAAACGGGATTCAATTTACTAGTATACTAGTGAATTTTATGAAAAGCGATTTGCATGATGTTTGTCATTTTGATGCTATTATCTCTACACACATTAAACTGTTAATGTTGAATTTACAACAATGCTTTCATTATTTTAATGAAAATCAGCTTCCCTTTTGTTACCAGTGTTTCTTTCTAGGGCCCAGAATTGCTACAAAAATCAAACTACAGCAGAAGAAAATAAAACAATAAGTAATATTCTAGCAAAGGTTTATAAAAAGGAGAACGAAGCGGGGCCCAGAGATTTCTTACGGGCTAATCTTACTTGATCTGTGAGAAATAGGAGGCCTGCGGAGTATAAGGGACTTACGCCAGATCACACACTAAATCAGTGATTGACTCTAGGCTAAACGGAGGATTTAAAGAAGCATTACCTAATGCAGTCAGACAGGTGTGGGCTTTCTTGAAATTTCATTCCGATTGTGTGTCCCTGGGCAATTACCCAAAATCCCGGAGATTAACTGTGATGTTGTGATTCAGAATAAGAGCTATCTACTGGTCTTGGTTTTTATCCTCCTTTCTGTCTCAGAGCTTCGAAAACCCGTGGCATTTCCTAAGTGATTGAGCCATAAAGATGTCTTGTTACGTTAACGAGGTGATTTTTGGAAGGCAACTAAGGTTGGGGGCTGGCTGCCAGTGAGGAGCAGGGTGGAATGTTCAGCCCCACCTACCAGACCTCCAGTGGCCAATGATTTTTAAAATATATATATATATTTTATTGATTTTTTACAGAGAGGAAGGGAGAGGGATAGAAAGTCAGAAATGAGAGAGACATCGATCAGCCGCCTCCTGCACACCCCACACTGGAGATGTGCCCGCAAGCATGGAGATGTGCCCGCAAGCAAGGTACATGCCCCCGACTGGAATCGAACCAGGGACCCTTCAGTCCGCAGGCCGACGCTCTATCCACTGAGCCAAACCAGTCTCGGCCAGTGGCCAATGATTTCATCAAACATGCCTATCCCATAAGGCCGCCATAACAAACTAGAAGGACCTAGTTTGGAGAGTTTCCACTTGACGGACACATGGAGATTGAGCGAGATTGTCATGATGGCAGAGAACGTGGGAGCTCTGCACTCTTTCCCCAGACCTTGTCCGCTGCATCTCTTTATCTGGCTGTTTCCACTTCTATCTTGAATAATAAATAGGCAATCTTGTTGCTGATGGGAATGAGGTTCTTCCACCGAGTCAGGGGAGAAACATTTCAGGGGACCCGGGCATGGAGGATGAGGTGTAGTGGTGAGATTTATTGGGTTAGAAATAAATGACTGCACCCAGGTGCCCAGTGCCTCATTCCTGACCGGATGGCTCAGCTCTGTCCATCTGCTGTGGACGAGGTCCAGTCTTGTCTTCACCAAGCCTAGAAGAAGGACAGTGTCCAGAGATGATGTGCATTACCTGGCATTCGGCAGGGCATCGGAAGCTGCTGTAATTTAGTCCTTGCCCAAGCTTAGTCCAGCTCAATCTCTGTCTCCATCCTGATAGTTTAGGCTCTGCTCCTGGCTGCACACTGGCTGGCACTGTGCTGCTGTTATGCCCAGAGTTCGGGGTCCCCAATAATCCACCACTAAGGAGACTTTTCCGATGCAAAAGCAAAGAGTCTTTTCCGGGTTTGGCTCTCAGCCTCTTTCTGGCGCAGCAGCGAGGTGAGAGAGCAAGCTGGGTGGGAACAATGAGTTTTATGGGGTAGGATAATTGGAGGGCTTGTGAAAGTGATGAGGGTTACAGAGATTGGTCACTTGAGTTAGGGTCTTTCTGTGGTTTAGCCTGGTGAGGACCCTCACTGTGTTCCTGGAGCTTCATTGGTCCATTCGGGCGGTGGTCTGGGAAGCTAGGACATTGCTGGCACACCTGTGGCCCCTCCCAGAAAAAAGAGGGGGTTTAGGCAGGGGGCCCAGCCCTATAGGACAAGATGGAGGGGAGTTCCTTTCCTTTCACTGCCATATCCAAGCTTGGGCTTGGGCCTGCCTCCCTGCATGGCCCACATGGTTCCTGGGCCTGCAAAGCTGCTCTGGAGAGAGAGCAGTGAGCATGTGGATGCATGAACCAACCGATGCATACTACCCAAAGAGAGGCCTTTGTTAAGCTTTATTATATCATGTAGGACCTGAGAAAGACCCAGCTTTCCTTCAAATGATCAATCTCTTTCCTAGCTCTTCCTGAGCTTTTGGGACCCTTTCTTTATCCAATGGGATCCTTTCCCCAGGCTGGGTTCCTCCCCATGTGCGTGCCCCAGTAGAAGAACCGCCCTCTGTAGCATCTTAGCTTCTCCTGGGCCTGCGCCTAGCAGAGGACTGTCCTCTTTATTGTTTCTTCCTTCACTTCTAACCTGTAGTGGTTCCCTGGGGTGGTTGGAAAGCTGGTTTTGGAGGGATGTTTAACCTCTGGCCAGGGGATGTGGCTTTCCCTTGGAGCCTGTGAAACTATAGCTTCCAACCTAATTCAGTTTACCCAGTTTTTCTCCCTTTTCTTTTATTAATATGTAGCTATTTGTACTAACAACCTGGTAAGTACAATGATTCTCTGAGCTCTGTGTGCTGCTTGAACAAGTTAATTGAACTCCAGGAGGATATCCATTCTGTAACAGGTTTATCAGAACCATCGATCAAAACCATCAATCTATCAGAAAATTCCATCAGAACCATCAATCTATAACAGGTCTATAGAACCTTCAATCTATAACAGTTCTATAGAACTTTCTATCTGTAAAGGTCTATCAGAACCTTCAATCAGAACCATCAATCTATAACAGGTCTATAGAACCTTCAACCAGAACCATTAATCTATAACATGTCTATCAGAATCTTCAATCAGAACCATCAATTTGTAACAGGTCTATAGAACCTTCAACCTATAACAGATCTTTCAGAAGCACCTGAGCTTGTGACTACATCTGTAGTGTGCAAGGGTATGATCTTGTGAGACTGAGCACTTAACCTGTGAATTCTGATGCTCTCTTTCTTTGTAAACAATGTAAGAACTGAGTTAATTTATAGAACACCCAACTGGTATCAAATATTGCCTGATCATGTGGGGAAAACCTCCCACCCTCTATACACAAATCAGAATTGATGACCAGAAACCTTGTTAACCTTTGTCATTTGTAATCTAAGGCAATAACTCTGCAGCGTTTGTATGAGGTTGAAATGATACAACATAGAGGGGAGCATTTCATCCTTAGTGGTAGATGCTCGGTAATTATTAACTTCTGTTAGAAGAATTACATCTCCCGTAATTAAGTGGGGTGCCGTATGCATAAGTTTGGATGCTTAATAAATATTCTCCTCTCTAACGCTTTCTTAATATTTGATACTTTACGGCCAAATACTAGAGTCTTGTCAAGCACATATGGCTCTTTTTCCATAAGAAGTACATGCTGCAGGCATGTCCACTGCTAACATTAGCAGAGAAATTATTTCACCCACAACCCCTACGAAGCATCACCCTAAATACACACATGCTGTTGGTTGTACCAGGTGTGACACCGACCCAACTTGGCCAATGGGATTTTCTTGGAAGAATGAGGAGCTAAGATGATGATAGAATGAGTTGAAGAGAACGGTGGACTCTTGAATTAAGAGGTTGTGTAGAGTTGGGTGTAGTGTTGACAATATGACAAGTGAAAGCCTAAGAAGGCTTGGGGAAGAGAAGCTATGAGTGACACAGAGAAAGGCAGTTGTAGACCAAAGCAGGGGGATGGAGATCTAGAAGGAGAGACCCAGGAGAAGTACCAACATAACCCTCAGAAAACTGAGGTTGGCTTGGCCTTGTGAGATGGACCAAGAGTGTCCTCACAATAAAACCGGCTTCACTTGCTGGTCTGAGCACCTTCTCTTTCCTTCGATAAAAACCTCATGTCTAGAGCTACGTCGTAGTGACTCAGATACATGTCAATGGCAAAAGGGGGAAAGAAATGACTCATGCCAAAGAGCAGAACTATACCGGCACTGCTCACCATAACTCAGAAATGTTTACCTCAGTCTCTTTCAAAGGTGACATCACTTGAGCCTTTTTTATAGGCTTCCAGGATTTTGGCAAAGGAAACCACTCTCCTCCCCCTCCCCCACCCCAACTCCAGCCCCTCTGGTTCCTCCTCGGAATTCTTGAATGGTGACCATGTGAGCGGCCACCTGACTGTGTGGTCTGAGCTGGCCTTTGAAGATTGCCATGATGATCTTTGCTGACTTCTGCCCTGTGCTTTTATTTGGAACCCCTGGTTGGCTGTTTGCTTTCCTAAATGTTAGCAGACTCTGAGCTGATGAGTTTTAAGTGCCTGCGGTGATCAACACCAGATCCTTCTTGGTCTGTGACTTTTGGTTTTGCATTTACTGTATAAACCAACAAATAATATAGAAAATGTCAAAATAGAGAGCATCGCATTTTCCCTCCTTCCATCCTTCCTTCTTTTTCTCCTTCCCTTTCATTCTCCATCTCTTAATTCTACCCTTTCTCAAGCAATTTTAAATATAGCTGTGTGATAACAATAAACAAATTATCTTTTCTTGGATTCAATGTTAAATTCATTATATAAAATTTGAAAAATAAAGGGAATATAAAGAAGAATACGAGCATTCTATCAGGTTGAACAATTATAATTAGCTTCTTGGTTTACCTCTTCTTAAATGTTTTGTCTCAGATATAGAGATAAATTAATATGTAAGTAGATGGGAAGATATGGAGAAGAAAATGGTGTATTCTTGGAAATCATTATATTTAATGGCTGAATATTTTATCACATAGATACCATAATTTATTTCATTAATTCTATATTTCAGTTAATAATATTGTTTTGTTTTATTTTAAATATTATAATAAACAGTTTTGGTATCTTTGTAAACAAAAATTCAATGCCTATTTATTTTTTTCTAACATAAGTTAATATAAACAAATTTTTAGGGTTTATGGTATAAGCTTTTTAAAGAGATCTTAATATACATTTCCAGATTATCTTCCAAAAACTTTATTCCAAATGAAGTTTAAATGCAACCTTAAAAAAAAACAGACCATGAATATTAAATAATTGTGATAATTAATTATTATTGTTCTGATAAACTACTAATGAGAAAAAAACGAGCATGGAAAACATCATATTTCTATATAATTCATTTGAAATATGCCCTCAAGGCATTTATATAATAGTAGAGAGCTTTGCTAGAGAACATTTTATTCTTGAAAGATAGTTTCCTAATACAAGAGGTAAATTAGTGCCATGGATTTAATGATCTACACCAAATCAAGAAAAACTGAATTTTCAAACAATTTTGTCAATAAAAGATATTCAACAATAGTACTCATGCATTTGGGTAGTAAGAGCGAATAAAGTTAAGCCCTGAATTCAGAGAGATAAGAAAAGATCAGTACCATTTGAAGGTAAAGAAGGAATATTACTTTTCTGTTAACAATGATAACATGAACATATGAATCACCTTACTTTTCATAATAGATAACTATTTTTTTTAAAAAAAACTATTAAACATATAGAAAACTATGACAAATTGAGAAAAAAAAAACATCATTATGGACTCAGAGAGAATCCATAGTGGGAAATAAAAGCTAAAACACAAATTTTCATGGAGTCTGCAATTTAGCTTCCCCTGTAGGGCAAGAACACTGAACTCTTTCCATATAGGTCTTTCCTGGCTGAACACTAGCAAACAGGGTTGAGGCCATTGCTAAAGCACATAAAAAAAGACACGAGCAGAAAGAAAAATCCACAGACACTGGGTTCCCAATCTAATTAAAAAAAGCTTCTGGGCACACGCGTCACTACAGTGAAGGAAGAGAGTGTGCAAAGTAACACAAAGGCTTAGTCCGTGGCAGTAAAGGACACTATATTCCTTGGAAGTGTCTCCCAACTGAAAATAAAACCACATGTATATTCCCCTTGAAAATAGGTTTAAAAGTGCCCTCCGATAAATGATTGGATCAAGAAGATGTGGTGCACACATACCATGGAATAACATGGAATGCTACTGAGCTCTCAGGAAAGATGAAATACTGCCACTGGTAACACCATACATGGATCTTGGGAATATCACGCTAAGTGAAATAAATGAGACAGAAAAAGTCAAGAGTCATATGATTTCTCTCATCTGTGAGATAGAAAACTGAAAGCAACAAATGAACAAATAGGCAAACAAAAACTCATAGACACAGACACCAGTATGGTGGTTACCAGAGGGAACGGGGTGGGGGGGGGGGCGGGAAGAGAGGAGGAGGAAGGGGAGTAAGGGGAAAAGGGGTTAAATAAAGAATGACGGAAGGAGATCTGACTTTGTGTTGGTGAACACACAATGCAATATATTCAGATGATGTATCGTAGGGTTATACACTGAATCCTCTGTCATTTTATTGACCAATGTCACCCCAATAAATTTAATTTAAAAAAGGTTTAAATCTCCGGCTAAGTTAATATGAAAGGGCGAAATTATAGGGTCCACAAAATAAGTGCAAGTAGCAGTTAAAGCAACAGCAAGGTCGGCTCCTCCCTGAGGCTCCAGGTCCTGGGGGTGCTTGCTGATGGCCTCATGGGTGCACTGGGTACAACATCATGGGTGCATTTAAATGCATGTTCCCAACATTTCCTGTGTCATCCACAGGTGCTGGTGACAGGGAGGTGTAGTGAAGATATCACAGAGATAAAGACAAAGCCTGGCCTTTGTGTAACAGCCAGGAAGGATGACCAAGTGAAGGGAGTGTTGAAACCCAGAAAAGGTGGAGAGGGCAGAAGAGGGGCCTCCCAGTCAGCAGGAGGCACTGTGCACTGACTGGTCCTGGAAGATGAATCATTCAGAAAAGGGCAAGGAGAGGAAGGATTTCAGGTGGATAAGTCCAGGCAGAGAAGACAGGGCATTGCGATCCTTTCAGATATGTGTGGGAGTCGAGACCGGTTTGGCTCAGTGGATAGAGCCTCGGCCTGCGGACTGAAGGGTCCCGGGTTCAATTCTGGTCAAGGGCATGTACTTGGTTGCAGGCACATCCCCAGTGAGGGGTGTGCAGGAGGCAGCTGATCAATGTTTCTCTCTCATCAATGTTTCTGACTTTCTGTCACTCTCCCTTCCTCTCTGTAAAAAATCAACAAAATATATTATAAAAAAAAAGATTTGTGTGCAGTGTGAAATGGAGAGAGCGTGGAAGGAGACGGGAAGCCAGGGACAGCCACATCCCGTTGCCGGCAGGGCCTCTAGTCGGCTCTCTTTTGGGCACATTTCACCTCTCCAGAGAGGACACCCTCTCCTCGAAGGGGTGGTCTGCTTCCAGCTGTGCAGAATAGGGGGCAGGGCGCCTGGAAGGACCCGCAGATCCTGACCAGCACGTGGTGCTGGGAAACTACCCTGTTTCCCTAAAAATAAGACAGTGTCTTCTATTAATTTTGCTCCCAAAGAGGTGCTAGGTCTTATTTTCAGGGGACATCTTATTTTTCCATGAAGAAGAAGATGGTATTTATTGTTGAACAAAAAAATAAAAAGGAAATTTATGACCTGTATACGGTACGGTAGTCCTTGTCTTCACAAAACAGCTCACTGATTGGCCATAGCACAGCCGGAGCTGTTCAGGCAGGGCGAGGTCTCTTTAAATCAGGAGTCAGTCAGACACCTTATGGTAGCTTCCGGGGGCTTCTATTCCGGGGAGGCCTTATGTTCAGGGGAGGCCCTATTATCAGGGAGGTCTTATTTTCGGGGGGGATACCTTATATGACAGCCAGAGGCAAAACTGGAAGTAGGTCTTATTTTCGGGGGATGTCTTACATTTGGGGAAACAAGGTAGTTCTGTGCTCTGAGGTCACGCAGTTGGAACCCAGTTCTAAGGGTGTGCAGGTTAACAAACACACAACAGGCAAGCCTGACAGTGAACCCTACCTGCACTGCTCATCCCTCACATTCCAAGGACGGGGACAAACCCTTCCGTGTACATTATCCCACTTTTTATACATTTTTTATTGATCTCAGAGAGAAAAGGAGAGGGAGAGAGAGAGAAACATCAAGGATGAGAGAGAATCACAGATCGGCTGCCTCCTGCACGCCCCACACCGGGGATGGAGCCCACATCCTGGGCATGAGCCCTCACCTGGGAATCAAATGGTGACCTTGTGGTTCCTAGGTCGATGCTCAACCACTGAGCAGCACCGGCTGGGCCTCTCATGTCTTCTTTGCCGCCAAAGGATAGTTCCCTCAACCCCCTTCACTCTACAAATGGGGACCCTGAGGCCAAGGTATCCAGGTCACACATGCCCATTAAACGTCGGGGTGGCCACGATGTGTGGAGGTTCTGAGCTGAGGATGCTTTGGCTGCATTGGTTCTGGGGATGAAGATGGGTCACCCAGCAAGCTTTAGGAGTTCCCTGACATCTGAAAGGTGGTCCATGCTCTGGGGTGAGGCGGAAGGGTGGGAGAGGAGAGGGAGGAGGAGGAGGGAGGTGGACTAACGCTCATGTCCCGCTGCCCTCTATTAACTCTCAGAGCGAGGAAACACACGTCTGCCTCGACACCCCCCGGCCCGGCGGTCATGCCGGAGCATGTGCTCCTCCGTGTCCATGGCGGGAGGCCACACGCCACGCTTAGGTGCACGTTAACATGACATCAATGTTAATGTCCTGTCCTAAAGGCAGAGCCTGCGGGAGAGAGGAAATACCACCCCCGCCGCGCTCAGGCCCACGGTGTTTGGATACTGCGGCCTGTATTTTGACTCGGGAGTGTGATGACTATGTAACTTTTCACAAGGATTTCATTTTGCGACCCCCCCTCCACCACCCCCCATTCCCTGTCAAGCCACATTATTTGAGGGGTGACAATAACTTGGCTGCAAATGAGCTGAAACCATCAAGGTGATAAATGAGTTTCTGGGGGAGGGAGGCATCGGCCAGGCCCAGGCCTTCCCAGGACCACACACCTCTTCGGGCCCCCACCTTCCCGGCAGAACAATGTGCCACAGATCCCCCCTCCCCGCATCTCCGAGGCCCGCTCCCTCCTGGCCTCCTGCCTCTTAAGGCCACAGAGCAGCCCGCGCACTTGACTTTGGAAAATAGACCGTATTTCACAGAGTGCGGTGGTGGGGTTGGGGGGGGGGGGAGGGAGAGAAAGACTTGATATTTTCCTCCGGCTGTTAGCAGGGGCCTGATGTATAAAACCGCCTTTGAGGGGGCTCCTGGGCGGGTTTATTTTCTCTGTCAGCCAGGCCTGGCTCTGAAGTGGGGCTGCCCGCGGCCAGCTCAGTGGTCAGCCTGCTCCTGAGAGCTGAAACCGAAGAGGGCCGTCCGGAAGGGCCTGGGGAGTGGGGCGGGCTGGAATTCGTGTCAAGAAAGATGACTTTCATTCCTCGGCGCCCGGAGAAAGTGGGGGGCGAGGGGACAGGTTCCCCCAGGAGTCGTGCAGACACAATCACATCGGAGTTATTCGCAGGCAGCTCATGGAGCACAGTGAGAAGAAGAGATTTGCTGCAGGATTCTCACTCCTGTGCTTTTTCTGCCTTCTGGGTTTCTGTCCAGCCCCCCCATGGAGAGGGCACCCGCCTTCCCTGGACGAGCTGGGCATACCTGGCTCACCACCTGGCACATTCCTGGGCGAGGGAAGACGGAGGAGCCAGGCTTTTTGGGGTGGAAAATCAGAGGATAGAGCTTAGCAGTGCCCGACTGAGAGCCGCAAACTGTCTATTTGCTCTTCCAGTGTGGCTCCTATTCGCTGTTCATATACCCCTCTTTGTTATTGCTCATGATGTTATTAGGGGTGGATTGACTTCACATGTGCATTTTGATGTTGGCATAAAGGAGAGTTTAGAGGCTTCTGGCTGATTAAAACCCTTAGTATTCTGTTGAGCAGAACCAACCAATCAGAGAAAGCCGAGGATCACATGGTCTCACTCCTCTGTGGCAGCTAATGAGCAAAACAAGCTGATGAGCAAAACAGACCCAGAGACATGAAAGCAGGCAACAGGCGAGAGGGCCGGGCAGGAAGAGATTAAGCAAAGAATTTGTGTGCATATATGCATCACCCATGGCAACAGGTAATGTTGCTGTGAAGACCGGGAGAGGGTCAGGAGCGGGGTGGAGGGGATGAGCGGGGGATAAAAGAAGGCATCTAAAGTACTTGCAACAATAAAGATAAATGCAAACACACGCACACCTGGGTGTCTCATGGTGCACTCCTGGTGAAGGGACAGCAGAGAGCAACACGAGTCCCCTGACGGAGAGGTGACAAAGGGAAGGCCTCTCTTTAAGCGCAGTCACATGACATGAGTTCTAAGGCCACTAAGAGCTTCCTGGCCCCTCTCCCCAAAAATGTAAGCTACTGCCTTCTCCTTCTCG
>PVJN01008642.1:0-64296 GCA_004026805.1 Lasiurus borealis | reverse complement strand
TCATTTTGTCTGTATTATTTATGCTAATACTATAATAGCTTTTATCTTCTTTTCCAAGTATAGGGTCCAACTTAAGATTTAAAACTTGCCAGTGATACACGACAGGAAGAGATTAATATTATTTGCTGCTAGTTGTAGTTGCTAGGCAGGATCTGAGAAGAAGAGGATAAAGACCTGTAATACTTCTTTAAGAGTTTTCCTGTAATGAGTAGTTAACACATACCAAAATTTTCTGTATTTCTTTTTTAATTAAAAAATGGTAACTGTGATTTCTATCCTGATCAGTATTTTCATGGCACATAAAGCAATGTGTCTGTTCTTAAAAGAAATAATGTTATTTGTTTCATTGTCTGACCCATTCCATCTGGTGGTTAGAAAGACTAAGTCAGACACTATCTGATGGTCATATTGATGGTCCCGTTATGTCTTCTGGGTCTTATTTCTGTATTTCAGTCACATAGTAGACATGACCTTGTAGGTTTCACTGAGCTTTCAGATTCCGTGATTTTTAAAGCATTGGTTGTTGACTAGAAGTTTTAGAACTTGAAGGTATTTAAAAATCATCCAGCTGTAAGCATCAGAAGTTAACTTCCTAACATTACAGTGTTTGATGGACAGCATTCTCTACCACAAGCCTCAATGTCTACTCAGGTACTCCTCCCTGACAGGAGAGAACATGGGTTTTATCCCTGTGACTCACCTGTGACTCATACCCAAGGATTGTGCCATATGACCTCAGCGGAGGTTCCTCTCAGAACTGGGCCCTAGTGATGTGTGAAGATATTTTCAGTTAGCGATTACAGAAATGAGGATTTGGTCATGATTTTGAAAAAGGTAAGAAGAAAAATAAAAAGGAGAAAGATGATACTTAATATTAGGAAACGTTAATTTTTAATACAATTTTTTAAATCTATTGATAAGGCTTCTATAGTTTACTCTGTATTTTATTTTTTAAAACTTTTTATTGTGTTACATGTATACCTATCTTCCCATTGCCCCCTGCCCCTCCCAGGTATATCCCAACCCCCTAGTGTCTTGTGTTCATTGGTTATGCTTATATGCATGCATACAAGTCCTTTGATTGATCTTTCATCTACCTCACCTCTCCTTAATCTTCCTGCTGTAATTTGACAGTCTGTTTGATGCTTTACTGTCTCTGTATCTATCCTTTTGTTCATCAGTTTATTGTGGATAATAAAGAATAGTTTACTTTGTATTTTATTGAAAATTCCTTTTTACTTACATTTCCATGGCGTAACTTATTTTTCTGAGTTAGAATTCTCCATGCCTTTTAACATATTTATTCACAACTAACTTTAAAGTAATCTCTTATTAGTATAGAGCAAGCATTTCAAACTCAAAGGCTAACATGAGCCAAATAAATAAGGTTTAAGTTTATGTGGGCTGCAAAAAGCACACAAAAGTTTCAATTTTCATTGAAACCTACATTTATTTCAATAGAGACATGCTGAATACAAAGGGCTAAAATAAATAATTGTTAACATAAAATAATAGAACATTTAATAAAAATTAATACTTTTTCTTGAACAGTAACTTACCGGATACTGAATAATAGCACAAATTAATAAGTGTAATGCAAATAAACCTATTTTTATTGTTCTCTGAAAGTGAAACATTTCCTGTTGTGCACACCAAACAAGTCAGTCCAAGACTAATGATGTGGCAATCAGCTGCTAAAATATTTGCTGGTAGTATTAGTGGAAATGGTGCACCTGCATGAGGTGTGTAAGGGAAATGAATGAAACATGATTACAGTAATCAGTCATTAGCGAACACTGTAGTTAGTTATTAATAATTATGTATAACAGGATATTATAAAAATTAAATTACAAAGTTTTTATTAAAGAATTTCTTACACACTGTTATATTGGCTGGACAGCAAAAATATTCATTGTGGAACACATGAGGACCATGTGCCACGAGTTTGACATGCTTGGTATAGAGGAAGACTGGGTACCAATGTGAGAATGAGGTAGGATGGAAATAGGAAGAGAGGATACTGGAAAGATAAATGATCAGAAAAAGAAATGGGAATGGAAAGTACAAGGTTACAGAGGCCAATACTCTTAAAGAAGTTTTTGTATATAGGAAAAAGTAAATCATTATTATTAAAATCCTGTCTTTCCAGGCATCTTGAGTTTAAACAGTAAAATATATTTTCTTTCTAAAGAGGACAATCTGTGACTTGAGAGACACAAAAAGGAATTTTAATTTTGAAATGTCTTTAAAAAATTCAAAGTAATAACTATGGAAGAAATTGAAGCAGTAATCAAAAAGCTTCCAGCAAACAAAAGCCCAGGGCCAGAGGGCTTCACAGGGGAGTTATACCAAACATTCAAAGAAGAACTAAAACCTATTCTCTTCAGACAATTCCAAAAATTCAAGAGGAAGAAACACTTCCAAGCTCATTCTATGAAGCTAGCATTACCCTAATACCAAAACCAGATAAAGACAATACAATGAAAGAGAATTATAGGCCAATATCCCTCATGAACATAGATTCCAAAATCCTCAAAAAATTCCAACAAATTGGATACAGCAGCACATCAAAAATATCATACACTATGACCAAGTAGGATTTATCCTGGCGATGCAAGGATGGTACAATATCCGCAAATCAATAAACATGATACATCACATAAACAAATTAAAGATAAAAATGACATAATCATATCAATTGATGTAGAAAAAGCATTTGACAAAATCCAACACCCTTTCTTGATAAAACTCTCAACAAGGTGAGAATAGGAGGATCATACCTCCACATAATAAAAGCCATATATGATGAACCCACAGCTAACATCATACTCAACGGGTAAAAACTAAAACCATTCCCCTGTCGAGACTGGTTTGGCTCAGTGGATAGAGCATTGGCCTGCAGACTGAAAGGTCCCAGGTTTGATTCTGGTCGGGGGCATGTACCTTGGTTGCAGGCACATCTCCAGTGTGGGGCTTGCAGGAGGCAGCTGATCAATGTCTCTCTCTCATCAATGTTTCTGACTTTCTCTGCCTCTCCCTTCCTCTCTGTAAAAAATCAATAAAATGTATATTAAAATAAAATAAAATAAAACCATTCCCCTAAGAAGAGGAACAAGACAGGGATGCCCACTCTCACCATCCTGTTCAACATAGTACTGGAAGTACTAGCCATTGCAATCAGACAAGAAGAAGAAATAAAAGGTATTTAAATTAGAAAAGAAGAAGTAAAACTGTCCTTATTTGCAGATGACATGATACTGTACATAGAAAACCCTAAAGACTCCATCAAAAAATTATTAGACTTAATAAATGAATTCGCAGGATGCAAAATTAATGACAAGAAATCTATGGCATTTACACCAATAGTGACCTTACAGAAAGAGAGACTAAAAAAGCAATCCTATTTACCATCACACTAAAAAACTGAAATACCTAGGAATAAACTTAACTAAGGAGATAAAAGACCTAAATGTGAAAAACTACAAGACACTGAAAGAAAGATAGAGGAAGACATAAACAGATGGAGGAACATACTTTGTTCATGGATTGGTACTACCCAAAGCAATCTATAGATTCAATGCACTACCCATTAAAATACCAACGACATATTTCACAGACCTAGAAAGAACTTTCCAAAAATTCATCTGGAATAAAAAAAAAGACCACAAATAGCTGCAGCAATTCTGAGAAAGAAGAACAAAGTAGATAAGATCTCAATACCAGATTTCAACCTGTACTACAAAGCCACTATTCTCAAAACAAACTGGTACTGGCACAAGAATAGATGTACAGATCACTTGAATATAACAGAGAACCTAGAAATCGACCCAAACCACTATGCCCAATTAATATTAGAGAAAGGAGGCATGAACATACAATGGAATTAAGATAGTGTCTTCAATAAATGGTGTTGGGAAAATTGGACAGATACATGCAAAAAAAAAATGAAACTAGATAATCAACTTACACCATACATAAAAATAAACTCTAAGTGGATAAAGGACTTAAACATAAGATAGGAAACCATAAAAATATGAGAGGAATCCACAGGCAGCAAAATCTCAGACATATGCCAAAGCACTTTCTTCACTGATACTGCTCCTAAGGCAATGGGAACTAGAGAGAAAACAAACAAATGGGACTACATCAAAAGAAAAAGCTTCTGTGCAGCAAAGGAAACCAACAACAAAACAAGAAAGCCCACTACATGGGAGAACATATTTGCCAATGTTATCAAGGATAAGGGTTTAATCTCCAACATTTACAGGAAACTCATACAACTTAACAAAAGGAAGATAAACAACTCAATTTAAAAAATGGACAAATATATACTTTTCGAAAGAAGACAGAAGGAAGGCCAAGAGACATATGAAAACATGCTCAGAGTCACTAGTTATCTGAGAGATGCAAATCAAAATGACAATGCAGTACCATCTCACACCTGTCAGAATGGCAATCATGAACAAATCAACAAATGACAAATGTTGGCGAGGGTGTGGAGAAAAAGGACCCCTCGTGCACTGCTGGTGTGAATGCAGACTGGTGCAGCAACTGTGGAGAACAGTATGGAGTTTCCTCAAAAAACAAAAAAACAAACAAAAAAAATGGAACTCCCATTTGATCCCGTGATCCCACTTCTAGGAATATATCCCAAGAAGCTAGAAACACCAATCAGCAAGGATATATGCACCCCTATGTTCATAGCAGCACAATTTATAATTGCTAAGATTTGGAGACAGCCTAATTGCCTATCAGCAGATGAGTGGATTAAAAAAACTGTGGTACATCTACAAAATGGAATACTATGCTTCTGTAAAAAAAGAAGGAATTCTCACCATTTTCAACAGCGTAGATGGAACTGGAGAGCATTATGTTAAGTGAAATAAGCCAGTCAGAGAAAGATAAATATCACATGATCTCAGTCATTTGTGGAATATAATGAACAACTTAAACTGATGAACCAAAACAGATTCAGAGACAAAGAAGCATTGATCAGACTGTCAAACTTCAGAGGGAAGGTAGGGGAGGGTGGTGGTAAGGGGGAGAGATCAACCAAAGGACTTGCATACATGTATATAGGCCTAACCAATGGACACAGACAACAGGGAGGTGAGGGCATGAGTGAGGGAGACTGGGGGAGTAATGGGGAAAGAAGAACACATTTGTAATACCTTAATAAATAAATTTTAAAAAATAAAACAAATTAAAAATAAATAACAAAAAATTTCACAGTAATTTGTGTTATGAGCTCTTATTATACTCAGTTGTCTCATATTCTTTCACTTAAATATTGTTTCACATACTATTTCCCCACCTAATCACCAGGCATCTTCTTTGATGCATGCGACATAAAGTGCATGATTTGTAAAACAAGCTCCTATGAAATGAAGAAAGTGATGAATAACTTTATGACAAAGGAAAAAAAATGTTGGAACATGTTAGGAATAAGAAAGTATTCCTTGAGTGTGGCATTTGTTGTAAATGGTCCCAATCACTCATTTTTAAATGAATGTAGGGGTTCTGTTTGTTTGTTTGTTTTTATATCAAATTATAAAAATTAGACTAAAACCTTGTCTTCTCAATAGCTACATGTGAAAAGGTAGATTCGTGGAATTTATTTCCACACAGAGACTCTGAAACATTGCTGTTCATGAAATCCTCATAAATGTTCTCTTCACAAAAGATTGTTTTCAAAATAACATTCAGGAATCATATGATAAATTTAGGAGATGGTGCAACTATTAGAAAATAAAGCAATGTGTCAGAGCCATGATCCTAAGTAAGTCTCCTTTTGCAGGTTGGGAATGTTAAAGTGTAAGAATAAATGGGTAGAGCCATGAATACTTGAGAAAGTGGGGTACATGAAGTATGTACTTCTAGTTGTGCTCTTTCTTCATTAACCACCTTATCACATGTCTCAGATTCAGCTGATTTTATTTTCAGAAGTTAAATAAAAGATGCCCAATCATCCACCACTCAGGCACCTTTAATGAGCTGGGGTTATTTTGCCTCTTAGCTTACATGTGAAAATCAATAGGAAAACTCACCCTTTAGCTCTCAGTCAAGTCTGGACACATTGGGAGTAGGGATGCAAGTTTATTTGCAGTTCTATTATATACAATAAAGATCCTGCAATGGTTATTTTTCTGCCACCTTTACTTGACCTGAAAAATTTTAATAGTATCTAAAAGATCTCATGTTTGACCTATTACTGTCACATAGCAGTCAAGGTGCTATGTTTAAAACTTACTTCAAAGCAGGGTAACAACACATTGCTTAGCGCTATTGAATTAAATACAGACTTCCCATTAATTTTTAGTAAAGTAGTTGTTTGTGCAAATATGTGCTTAAAACTATGAAGAATAAATGCAACACTTGAAAGGATGCTTGGGTCTTTTCATGCAAAATAACTCAAGTCTTTGAAATTTGGGTACCTTTAGACATGTATTCTTTTTCTTATTTATTTGTTACATGTATACATATCTTCCCATTGCCTCTCCACTCCCAAGCATACCCTAACCCCCCAGTGTCTTGTGTTCATTTGTTTGCTTATATGCATGTGTATAAGTCCTTTGGTTGATCTCTTATCTACCCCATCTAGACATGTATTCTTAAAAATAAATACATGTGCATTTATTAGTTAAAACAATATGTTCACTAATATAATATAACATATACAGAGTAAATCCTGAACTATTTTATGCTAAAGTACCAGAGGAAACTATTTATTAGAAATAAATAATCTAGTCAATAGCAAATATCAATACATATTAAAATAAATTTGGAGAATTCATATTATGCAACATTGGGTAGAAAGACATAACCTACTGATTTAAAATGTTTAAATCTAACACATTTGTTGCTCTTACATTGTCTAAGTGACATATAATGTGCAGGCTCTTGATTTTCAGATGCTCATCAGTATTTCTCCTCTGCTTTTACAGAGTTTATATAATGTTTGATATTTAGATTACTCATTTTAAGGAAGGTGGCTGTTAGCTATAGGTTAATAGAAATAGTGTCCCTGACTGCATACAGTGAGTTTTGAATCTTCTTAAAACCACAGGTAAAAATGCACCCTGCTAGGACCTCTACTAGTCATGCTGAGGTTTAAACACCAGAATTGGGTTCCCAGGGGATTTTCACTTTCACAAGTACTTAATGCAGCTTTAGGTGTCTCGGGGCAAACTGAACTGGCCACTGAATCTCCTTTTTAAGGGAGTTAACAATGGCTTAGTTCTATCTCTCTTGAAATGCAGGATTCATGTTTTTCTCTCTTAAAATTTAGTGTTCCTAGAGGCAGTCAGGGACATGAGAGAATGAGACTGTATTTATCTATCCCAAGCTGGTTACAATATAGGTGAGGGCAATCCAATGTTCCCTGCGGTGCTTTGTCCAAGCTTTTTAACCCTACGCTGAAAGAATAACCACTTCAGAGTGAGGTTACAATGGAAACTCCAAACCTATTAAAAACTTGGGCCTTTACATTGGTTCAGGCTTTTGATTATAAAAACTTCTGTGTCCTTTTGAGGCTGTACACCTCTGTACTAGAGATGAAACTGTGAACCCTGGACTTATTACAAGTGCAGCGATTGCCAATTCTAGGATTAGAACTCAGACCTTAGATCTTTTTTTTTTTTTGAGAAGTATTATGGTTTTATTTTGGGCTAGAAGAGTTATGGAGCGATCCAACTCAAGTTGAACTCATAAATATACACAGATAAATGGTGCTGGGCACATCGCTGTCAGAGAAGTAAGAAAAGTTATACATCAGATCTAAAATACTAATGCCTACATAAATACCTATATGAATAATCATAAAAGTCATAATAACATTGTGTTTTGATAATCTGGAAATCAAAACACAGTCAGAATAAGCTAGCTTATGCTGAGATAACAAACAACCTCACCAATCTCAGTAAATTTGAATAAATATCATGTATTTTTGTCTTCACAGGAGCTCTGTCTTTCCTTTATAGTGATCCAGTTTCCCAATATCTCAATGCAAGCTTTTCTCCTTCATTTACATGATGTGGGAAGAGACACCTTGGAATTTCACGTGGGTAAATAAATGTATTCATCTGGAAATGATGCTTTCATTCCTGTTTCACTGGCCAAAGAAAATCAAGGGGGGTAGGTAAGTTGGATGCCCACTCCTGCCTATAAAGCAAAGGAGAATTGGAAACAGAGGTGAATAACTCAAATGTCTACTACGTGAGAAATGACAGAATTGTAGGTGAGAAATCCATTAACTTTTAACTATCTCAAACAGGTATGGCTGGATTAACAAATATGACTAATTCTGAAGACAGGATTTTCTGAAATTATGCCCTCTGATTTCACTATAAAAAGCAATGACATTATTTTTGTATAAACCACACAAATATGCATACTTATGAAGTACTGTGTTTCATTAAATATTCAAATGGCATTTCAATATTGAAACAAAATCCATAGACTAATTTCATTATTGTCACAGGCAGAATATTACATTCCTTGAAAAGTGCTCAATAAGATTGATTTGTGTTCTCTATAAAATGTAGTCTCCACTGACCACTTGCCAGGTTGGGTTACAAGAGCCTTTCAAACCACAAACTGTGCTGTGGTCTTTACAATGTGATGCCTGGCAAGCTTACACTAAGCTTTGAAACACTACAAAATATCAATGGCCAGTTCACAGCCAATACCTACCCAGGCAGAGGTACTTGGCTGCAAATCGTTTGAAGGAGCTATTAGTGTAAATCAAAGGTTTAGTGTGTTCTTATTTTTTTCATTTTGCCCTTCTAGAATATTCGCTGCACCCACTGAGAAAATATCATCACTTGATAAGCCTTTAGCTCTCATCATGTAATCCCTCCCCCACCTCTAAAATAAACCCCATCGATAGCATTCATTATTAATGAAAGGTAGGATGATTCCTGGATGGAGTTTTACTTCAGGCAGCAAATCGATACTTCTGACCACGTCTGTTTCATTATTGACAACGTCTACCCACATTTACTCTTATAATTAAGTTTGAGTTCAACTTCTAACTTTTCTCAAGTGTTTCAAATGGCTATATGGTGTTCTTAATTTCAGCTGCTGCTTCATCTCTCTCAGTAGGTGCCTATTTTATTGTTAAAGGTCATACTCATTTGTCTGCTCTGACAAAGGCAGCCCTGAAAGTTGGCTGTGGTTTTGACAGACAGTGGTCCCTATAAGTGATGGCCCTAAGGACAGAGCCGGCACTGGGAGACAGCCACCACAGCAAGGGGAATAACAGATAACAAATCATGCCACCGTTTTTCCTCCTGGCGTGATTGACGACAGCACAGCGGGTGTAACTTTTCAATGTCCTCAGATTAAAAACCCCTCAAACAAATGAGTTCTGAAAATACTGTCCAGAGGCATTAAAGGGAACTGTTGGACTCAAAATACATTTTAAAAATAAGGTGTGTTTTTTAAAATGCACAATTTATGGCCACTCACTACAATTATCTAATTTTTAGTGATACTTTCCATTTCATACACACAACGCTCAGCCACAGATTCCAGGGGCGGTTGCATTGTTGACGTAACACTCAGTGCTTAGCTGGGCAGCAGAGCAGATGGCATTCTAGAGAGGAAATTTGGTGTTTGTCAAAGCATTGGATGCATTTCATGGTGTTAAAAATGATTTAAAAAGCATTATTTGTGTGATTATTAATTGTATTATAACTGAATGGTAGAAATAAAGATAATCAAATAACCAAACTCTGGTTAAATCAGCATATTAAATCAGCTCTGTTTTTCCCTGGTCTATCATTAGCAGACCTAAAGCAGTATAAAAAAATATTTCCACTTAAAAATGAGTTCCATTTTTCCTGACATATTATTTTGTCCAATAATTTTTTATTAACTAAAAATACAGATGTTATACTCCTGGTTAAAAAATGAAACTAGATGTATTGTTTTATATACCTATAATTAACTGACTATAGCTAGGTAGACATAACATGTAATAGTCATAATTTTAAGTGTATATGTAGAATGCTGTATGTATCATTATGTATACCATTGAAGTGTGTAAACCATGAGAAAAGGGTACCATTTGTCGGTAAGTTTTCACCATGTTAATAGTTCATGCCTGAGCTGCTTGCTGTAAACAGTGATTATGAACCTCTTTCCTAAGAAGATTGATTCAGCAGTTCTGAAATGAGGCTTGAAAACTGCACTAATATGGGTCCTAGGTAATGTAGATATTAGTTGACTGAACTATACCTGTGGAACCAGCTGAGACATTGGATTAGCACTGTCAGATCACCTTGTTTTATAAAGAAGCCCTGACTTTGGGACCATGTGGATAAAGGTTTGAAGACAGCTACATCATTTTCCTAGCTATGTGGTTTTGGCAGGTTACTTCACTTCTCTGAGCCTCAGTTCTCTAGATATTTACATGGGAATAATAAATTATAGCTTGAAGGAGTGTTGGAAGATTAATGAAGCTGCTAAATAAATGCAAGGGATCTTGACTTGCTAATAATACACTGAAAGGATTAAAACAACATAATCGGGAGCTTGAATTAAAACACACTTTTAAGAAGGTAAATGGACTCTCCTCCTTTCCCTACCCTGCAGTCCCAGGGCTTTTCCAAGGCCCATAAGAGTATGTGTATACACAGATGAGGTCATCTACCCACAGTTACCAAAGGAGGTGCTGAGATGATTCTTCACACTTACCTAAAACATAAACTAAGTCTAGTTGTTCAGATATTAGTTGCGTCTCCCAGATCTTGTACTTCCCTTGAGGTTCAGAGTGAGTCTGGGCCTTGGCAACTACACATTCAACATGCTTACTGAATCCTTGCCATCTACCAGGGCTCAGGATTTCTTTCTTAAGCTGGGAGTCATTCTAGATTGGAATAGGGCTTGCTTTCTTTGTCCCACATCTCAAAGTTTTTTGTCACGTGGGATGGGGTATTCTGATTTCAGGTAGGGCTTCTATTTCCTCATCTTCAAAATGGCAACAATCCCTACCCTCTGGCACAAGGATTAAACAAGTTAATACATGGGAAATGTTCAAACCAGTACCTGGCACATAGGAAGTGACTTGCCCCGGGAAGGTCACACTGCTGGGAAATGTTTGTTAAATTTTGTAACTTAAAACAATGTCTTTATAGGAAAAATGGGATTATGCGAGATCCTCATTCTGCCCCTAATAATACTTAATATCATTAACATGTTGTAAAGAAATACTGTATATACGGAGCCTCCTTTTTTTCAATGACTACTTGGAATTTTAGTATTATGCTACTTGGAATTCTAGTTTTATTTTTTCTTTCATAAATGGTCTGTTCGCAATTAATTCATTTTGTCCTGGTGGATGTAAGGAAAGTATGCAAAGGATGCAGACTGTCCAGGGGCACTGGCAGACAACACTCACAAATTAAACTAGAATTGTGAAGATGTATATGACCCTTGTGTGGGAACAGATCCCTAGTTTAATTTACATATCCCTTCACCTATTGGTGGACATTGAAACAGTTCCTAATTTTTAATCATTTTTATGATATCTCATTAAATATATTTCTATATATATTTTTACACTCTTATGTTTGTATTTTGGTAGATTTCTAGAAATTAGATTGCTTGATCAGAGACTAAATGGATTTATTACATTGATTCTTCTGTGAAATTTATTTCCCAAATCTATGCCAATTTATAATGTCACGATATTGTAGGAGAATGTCTATTCTCCATACTCTTGCCAACATTGGACTATATCAGTTTTATAAGTGTAGATTTCATTGATTCTTAGATGCATTTCCTTTCCCCTCCACTTTTAGCAGCTCTGAAATTTGAATGTCTTATAATCAATGACATGTAATAGTTGAATCAGTAGCATTTTTACTTTCTCTATGATACATTAAATCATGGTTGTGTTTTGTAATCAATAATACCTTAACTTGAGTGAAATATGGCATTTTTCCAGTCTAACAGATGGTGAAAATTTTAGTAGTTTACTGTTAAGGTGTGCATTGTTTCAATTTTATATTTTCCAAATTTAATACTGTTAGAAAAAGTAACACATTTTTTCTTTCATAAATGGTCTGTTCGCAATTAATTCATTTTGTCCTGGTGAATGTAAGGAAAGTATGCAAAGGATGCAGACTGTCCAGGGGCACTGGCAGACAACACTCACAAAACTGGTACATCAAAAACGCCCCGTGACCCAGTGTCTTTTGAGATCAAATCTGTTTTCAATAAGGGATCTGTTCCCACACAAAGGGTCATATACATCTTCACAAGGCCTATCTTGTTGGGAAAGGGGACTTAAAATTTTTGTTTTCTAATTGACAATGAATCCATTCTTCAGAGCTAAGTGGGCACCGCTCTCATTCACGAGAGCAAACTTTATGTCCTAAAATTAGTACTTTTCTCCCAAGGTAGGACTAAAGTAGCTACATTTGATTTTTCCAGTTCTGACAAAATACACTGCTTCTTGTAGAAAGAGCTCCTCATTCCTGAATCTGACATCCCAACTGTTACCTGCATTTCCAATTGCCATAATGTATATTTTATTAAGATGTCTTTTGCTGGACTCAAAACAACATTCCTCTCTCTGTTGATGTCTCTCACACCTGTACCTCAGTGATTCTCATGGGTGTGATCCCTACCACCCACCCAGGGAACATTTAGCCATGTCTAGAGACATTCTTTATTGTATTGACTGGTTGTGGTGGAAGCTGGGTAGGTACTGATACCTAAAGGGTAGAAGACTGAGATGCTGCAAAATATCCTACAATACATAGCACAGTCAATCACAACAAAGAACTATTAATCTAAAATATCAGTGGTGCCACCATTCAGAAACCCTACATTAGAGTCCAATTTATAAGATGGTTTTACCTGTAAATCACAGTGTTAGGAATTTCAGTATCATCTCCTAGGGTTTGTCAACACCTAACTCTGCCTTCACACACACACACACACACACACACACACACCAAACTCTTGAGTGAAGTAACATACTTTTATTAATAGTAGTTTCCTACAGGAATGGTGTGGGAGGGTAAGGAAAATTATGACATGCCTATAATTTGAAAAGAGTTGCCAGGTGTTTTTGATACTGCTTCCTCCTCCCATCAAGTGAGTTACCACTGTAATTTAGAAGGTCTAAAGACAGTGATTGTTAAAGTAGTTTGATTTACATCCCTTCCCACCTCTCCCATCCCTAAGGCTTACCACTTGCTTGTCTAGGGTTGCTTTTGAAAGATATAAAACGGCCCTAGCTGGCTTGGCTCACTGGATAAAGTGTTGGCCTGTGGACTGAAGGGTCCCAGGTTCGATTCCAGTCAAGGGCACATGCCTGGGGGTGTGCAGGAGGCAGCTGATCCATGATTTTCTCTCATCATGGATGTTTAATTTCTCTTTCCTTCTCCCTTCCTCTCTGAAATCAATAAAGAAATATATTTAAAAAAAGATATAAAACATATTAAATTAGGGTTTTCTATTTATAGAGTAGTGTATCTTTTGGTGTGTCATGAATTTGACCAAAGTAGAATATAAATTTTTTGATAAATTAAAAAATGTATATATAAATTAATTCTATATTAGTTCAGGAATGTGAACAAATAATCTTTCCTTTGTAAATGTGGGTAACTCTCAGAAAGTCACTTTTCTTTCGTATCAAGCATCTTAACTTAAGCACTTCCTTTGAGATCCCTAGTCTGTGATTACATGGGATAAACCACTGTTTCCAATTTCTGAAACTTTAGTCTTGTCCATCTAGCATTAATATACTCACTCCTGTAATTATAGAATGAGCATTCATTGCAATAATTTTTCTCTGCCTGCTCCTGAATCTCTACATCAAGCCACAACCCCCACAACAGGCTCAGATCTGACCTTAGCCTTCAACAGGGAAGACCTGGTGGACTCTACATGGCTCATAGCTGTGCATCAGCAGTCTGCCAGCATTTTCCCCTCAGGTCTCAAACATGGCAAGAAAGAAAGGGCAGATTGTGGTGTGAGAAGGAAGACCAGGTTGTAAGGTGAGAGATCAGGTATGGTTAGTCCAGTCTCTGCTCTCACAAGCTTTTGGTGCTGTATTTGTCCTCCCCGCTGCTACTCTTGGTGTTCATTCTTATCTACAGATGTGTAGTGGTACCAACAAGTCCAAACCAATTACCAGAAATACCTACCACTTTAGAACAACCTCAAGTCATTAAAAAAAATGTCCTGCCTCTTAAGCATGGCTCAGATAACATGCAAATATCCATTGCTTTGCTAATCCTACATTCATGTTTATATTCCTCTGGATCCAATCACCAAAAACAATAAAATAAAAATCTAAAACCTTTGGTAATATATTGCAATGAAGTCTGAACTGTTTTTGCAAAGTTGTTTCCAGAGAAGTAGAGGCAGAATCTCAATATGGCTTTTCAAACATGACGAGCTGTAGCTTCAGTCCATCATAGAGCAACTGGCACGCTTTCATGAAACAAGGAGGGAAAGTGGGTCCTGAAATGCTGCAACTTCCACTTGGCTTCTCCCCACTTTTCATAATCAATTACAATCTGTTGTAGTTTTTCTTGAATTTTATTTTAAATCTAATTCAATTAAGTAGCATTTTACATTCACATTGCTAGCCAGAATTGGGATGTAAATATAACAACTCCTGATAGAAGGCATTTGTTTTAATTTATTCTTCCAAAATGCCATCTGTCAGGAAGGAAAAAACAACAACAATAACATATGGATGAATTTTTTTTGCTTATCTAGATGTTTTTGAATCAATATGTTCCAAAACATGCTGGCAAACTATGTGACATTTTTGATTATGGGTGCTGGGTCCCACTGGGGTCTCCGAATGAACTTGCAGAGAATAAAAGATAAAATTTTAACTTTGCATAAGGTAGTCTATGTACTATTACTAAAAGATCTGTATAATAATCTAAAGTTCCATTTTCTGAAGTCAAAACAATGTTAGAGTAAATATTATCTGCAAGTGTTAGATTGTATGCTTAGAATAGTTTAAAAAATAGAGTTTGGGCAGATATCCCTGAAGCTACTATAAAGTCATGTTCTTCTTGAATTACTAAACAAGAATTAAGTTGCACCTTGTATGGTTTAGCACAGCATGAATGCTTTGTTGTACTCTATAATTGGCCATCCAGGTATTGTGTAAAAGTTGTCACCCCATTACCCAGTAGGCTAAACCAAATGAAACTGATCTTGTTCGAGGTAAAAAAAAAAATTGAGTATGAATTACTTCACGTGCATCAGCCTAATTTAATTAATAATGATGTTTCATTTTACAGGCCACTTTAAGGAAATGATTTTACGTTCTATTACATTAAAAATGGGTCTTATGTGCTAGTGTCATGCTACCATACTAAAAGACTTATCTTATTTAGTAAAATTGTTAGCATGAGTTCTATCCAGTGTGTGCAACATATTGATGTAGAACCTTAAATATTCAAGGAGCAGTGACAACTTGGATATAATTAGCCCAAATGGATATATACATACATATATATATATATGCATATATATACATATATATAAAACCCTAATATGCAAATAGAATGAGCAGAACAACTGAACAACCAGCTGCTATGACGCATGCTGACCACCAGGGGTTGTGTGCCGAACATGTTGAGCATTGGCCCCAGAGGGATGGTGGATCAGGTGAACGGGGCACTAGACCAAGGCAGGGTGCCAGTTGCTGTCATCAGGGTGAGCCTCTGGTAGTTACTGAAAACCTTTGCTCCCACATGGTCCTATCCTGCCCATCGCTTATGCAGGTGCCGGTCCCATTCACACTCACTGCCAGTGCTCCGTGCTGGCCCTGATCACTTGGAGCAATCAGCAGGTGAGAGCAGCAGCTGCCTGACCTGATTGCCTACCTCCCCCTTGATCCTAAGGGGTGATCAGGGCTGACAGCCACCCCTTGCACCCACTGCTACTGACGTCCCTGATCACGCCCTTGCTGGTGCTGGAGCCGCCACTCGTACCCACTGCCATTGCTGGCCTCACTTGCATCTGCAGCTGGTGCCAAAACTGCCACTCGCGCCTGTTGCCAGCACCTGGTGCCAGTCCGATTGCTCAGCACTGTCAGCAGGTGTGAGCAACGGCTGCTGACCCCAATCATCCCTAAGGGCTTCTTCACCTCCCCCTGCTCCTGAGGAGCAATCAGGCAGTAGCTGCTGCTCATACCCACTGATGGCACTGGCCCCATTTGTACCTGCTATGGGCACTGGCCCCAATAGCTCCATGTTATCAACAGGTGCTAATGGTAGTGGAAGGAGCGGGACTGCCAGCAGACAGAGGACTGGGGGCTGCAGCGGGAGGGACCAGGCAGAGGCGTGGAGGATGGGCTGAGACCCACCCCTGTTCCCATCACAGCTTTGCATCCCACAGTTCCTTCCAAGGTGCACAAATTCATGAACTAGGCCTCTAGTGCATAAAGAAGTATGAGTGTAGCCAAAACACAAGTAGACATACATCTTTTCTTTATTTTGCCCCAAAGAGTTGTGTCTCTATACATTGCTACTATTACTACTACTAATAATAATAATTAAAGTTGGGATGAACAGGATAGAATTCTATATGGTTGAATTTCAGTTAGCATTTGCTCATTTTTCCTCTTTTTAGAATTATAACATTAAAAATATTCAATTTGAATGTGTGTGGCAGACAGCAGACATTGGTAAGTCAGCTCAGTTCAACAGATATTTACTGAGCATCTACTATTTTCTAAGCAATGTTCTGCATTCTGGGGTTGCACAAATGGATGGCACACTCATACTTTTAAGATGCTTGCAGCTTCGGGGGAGAGGAACACATTCATATGAATCAATATAACATGGTATAGCTTCAAGTACTGAGAGCAGAGTCTGAATGTTTGTTCTGCTGCTTATAAGCTGTGTGACTTTGGGCAGTTTCCTACACAATCTGTGCCTCAGTTTTGTCATCTATACAGTGAAGTCATTAGTATGCGTCTCTTAGCATCCTTGTGGGAATTCAGTAAGTTGATGTAGATGGAGCCCTTAGTACCAGGCACAGTGTACTCACTCTCTAATCTTAGCAGTTACTATTATTAGCAATGTTAAAAATGGCAGAGGAATAGAAAATATTTTTTTTTTGTCTAGATTTAAAATTTGTTTATAGGAGATGACATATTTTCGTGCCTCATCAGTTTAGCTGGAAAGATATAGGCATTGTAGCCAATCTATTCGGAGTTCAAATCTTTATTGCTTCCTAGCTATATGAGCCTCAATTTTCTTATAATTAGAAGTAGGAATAATAGTTTCACATTTTCTTGATTACCATGAGAGTTTAATGAGATAATGTTAATAAAGATGGTCAATAAATACTATTAATATTTATTAGATGAAAAGTCCATTCATCAAATATATCCATCCCCAAATTAGAAATACTATGAAAAGTGTGCAGTTTCCCAATTAAAATGATTATATCATGCTTTAAAAAACATAATTCAGAGATTAAATAACTCTCAATATTAAATTTTCTTTTAAATTTTGTTCCTTCCAAGGTCCCTTTTTTATTTTTATAGAAATATATTTCCCTCATTTTCATAGTACTGTATAAAATTCTTACAAATAAATATTAAGAGATTATTTCATTTTTGCATTTTAGAATAAAAACAGTCTACACAAATTCATAGTGTGGTAGCCTTTATGCTAATTTTGCTAGGAGTTTCATGGATAATATTGGAGGCTTGTTAATAATTAAAAAATTTTACTTCTTCATGTTACAAATAAGTATTACAGTAAATACTTTCCAATCTTTATCTGACATGACATCTTACCAATACAGGCATCACAAAATAAATAATTTATGAAAAATATTTATTTAAAGAGCTGTAATTTACCTTGCATTTACCATATGCCATTCATCCAAGTAGCAACATAAAATATTCATTAGAGAAACTCATTAAAACAAACTTCTATACAATGAGGTGACGGGACAACAAAAAACATCAATCATGGCAGGGCTTTAAGTTTTTATTAGTGCATATGGGCACACTAATATTTCAAAGTAGAAAATTATGAATATTTTGCTCTGGCTCTGAATGACCATGCTGCTACGAAGACAAATTTGATAAGACTATAACAAAGACAGGAACTGGTTTTTCTTCATTTGTTTTCATTTTAGTCAAGAAATCAGTGACAGTTCTCTGAGATTTATTTTATTAATGATGAATCAACCTGATGTTATAATTAATGGGAAATCTATAGCTCATCTTTAGAGAAAAAATAACTAGGCATCTAATGATGTTTAAGCCTGGCATTGCCGAACCCTGGGCCACTGTCTCTTGAGTATGCACGAGGCAGAGCCATCACACTGAGCAGCAGGGACACAAGAAGGCCCTGGGAGGCACAGGAAGAGGATCCGAGCTCGCTCATGCCTAAGAGCAGTGCTAACAAAAGCCCGCAAATGTGGGGCTTGAAAAAATTATTCTACTCACGCTAAGTAGCTGAAGAATTATTTCACTGAAGCTTAAAACACACACAAGCACACCTTTGCAATTCTAGTGAAACTTCTAAATATGAACAGTATCTGAATTCGGGAAAAATCTCTAACTCCAATTAATCCATTTATGGGATTCACATAAGCAGCATTGTAGTTCTCATGGTCTCCCTGTATAAACTAATTCACAATTCATTAGGAAGTTCTGCTAAATCTCCGCTTCACATTTGCCGCCCTTCTATTACACTGCTGATCGGTGATTAAATGTTCTAATAAAATTAACTGGCTTTGCTGCAAACAGAGCATCTGGAGCTATGTTTAATTTCATGTCAAACATACACAGGAAACACCTGTCTAGGTGAAGTAATTTTTTTTAAATGACATTAATCCGTCTGTTTCGGAAAACGGTGTCATGGTTGTCACATTAAAAGGTAATATCAACAAACACAGAAACCCTAAATTGCTTTGGAGCACAGTCTTTTTTTTTTTTAATTAACAACAAAAAAGGCTTATCCAAATGTTACTGTGTCAGTCTTATTTTGTGTGCCGAATAATAAGACCCCACCTTCTTTAACTCAGCAATTTTTAATACCTGCCCTGTAAAACTTCCAGATGTTTAGTTAGTCTCTGTACATAAAAGATTAAAACCACTGGTGTGATTATTTATTTAAATATCTCTGCCAAAATCTGACACCATTTACTGATTTCCTCATACGATAGGTAGACTTAACATGCCTTCTAAAGTAAACTAGATCATGCATACATGAATTTTACATGATGCCAAAAACAAGCACATGCCGTTTAGAAATTCAATCTTCACGTGTATATATAGTCATCGGTCTTCTGATAGGAAGATGAGAATGTGCAATATAAACCTGACAGCAACTTGTGCTAATCCTGGTCTTTTCCCCTTTCATTCAGTTTGTTTACATATTCTCAGCTTTTTGAGCTCCAAAAAGTCTTTCTCTAAATCTTCCTCCCAATTTCTATTTCTTTGTAGGACACCAGTGGGCTGCTGCTAAGAGGTTTTGTGTGTGAGTGTGTGTTGTGGGGATTTTTAACGTGCTTTTAATAATAGTTTAGTGATTTACTTATTTTTGTGAATCATAATATTTTTTTCATTTGAGAAATGAGATTGCTGAAGAGTAAAAACGCTGAATGACTTGACCAGGATCACCGGGACATGCAGCATACACTGGGCCATTATGTAAAAATATCTTTAATATGAGTGTTCTGTCGATGGAACGTGTATCATTAGGCCAAGTATGAATTCTTCATGGGACAGGGTGTTGATGATCAGGTGAGGGGGAGTTGAAGGAACATCCATAAAGCCCATATTTAGCTTGTGTGTTCTTAAAAAGTAACATGAGCTTTTAATACGACTCCCCAACATTGTTATATATAGAACAGGGTGCTACATGGTTTTATATTGTTTTCTAAAATAAAATTAAAAAATCAAATTTTCAAGGAAATGTGCCTTAGATCTCTCGTCTCTCCTGCATCACAGCCTCCCCTACTCACAGTTTGGTGTCCTCACTGAAAGAAACTATGAGAAACATTTTTTTAAGACCATCATGCCAGCTCAGAATGTCTAAAAAACCCTCAATAAGACTTTACTTTTAAAATATGATCAGCAGGATAAATGATACAGACTGGTTAACTATGAACAGGTTTGTCACAGGTAACAATCTTAGAATAATTTGAAACTTCAGTGTCCAACTCTTTGTAGTAAATTGTTGGTGCTACACATTTTCATTTCCATACTGGTTTCATTTTCATACAGATTTTGATGCTGTTTACTTCTGTAATAGCAAAGAAGCATAGCAGAGAGGTGAAGGTTTGGGCCTATGCTTTTGGCTGAACTCTGAAGTGAAGTAGTTAGAGGGTATTGAAACTTGTCCCTGGGAGTAGAAGGAAGGTAAGACAGGAAGGGTCTCGGACCTTCTGCCTCATGTATCCATTAGTATATCTCTGTCTTTGTCTCTGTCTCTTCTTGCACATGCACACAGACATGTGCATGTGTATGTGTGCACACACACACGTACACACACATACACACCTACACACACACACTACTGTGTAGTAATTCCCCCTTCTTTATGGCTTCTGAACTTTAGTTACCTGAGGTGAGATACAGTCCAAAAATATATAAATGAAAAATTCCGGAAGAGAGCAATTCTTGTTTTAATTCTACAGGAGGTAATGCTTTCCCTGATTACTTAGTGTTTTGGTGGTGAAGTACTTACTGAGGTTGAAATTAATGCCTCAAAAGATAACCTTTATATATGATCAGATATATGAAACAGTATTGATTACGTAGATCAGAGGTTGGCAACTTTTCTGTAAAGGGACAGATCATAAATATTTTCAGTTTAGTGGACCGTGTGGTCTCTGTTACAACTACTCAACTCTGCCACTGTTATGAGAAATCAGATAGAACTAAACAAAAATTGGACATGACGGTATCCCAGTAAAACTCGAATACAAAAAATGCAATGGGCTGGATTTGGCCAGAAAGCTGTTGTTTGCCCACTCTTGACTTAGCCTATAGAAATATCCCATAAAAGCAGAGATTATCATGTGAATTAAAACATACATATATTTCATAAGGTAGAGACATTTCATCAGTGTTCTCTCAACTATATGAATGTGATATTGTTCTTATACTATGAAAACATTATTTCAAAATTTGACACCAAAACCAAGTTCGGTATCCTTGGAAGGTCTTCCATTTCCAAATCTAAGTAGTAGAAACAAAATAAATGCAGCCTTGGTAGGATGAATTGTTGGAATAATAGAAGAAAATGTAAATATAGAAAATCATACATAACTGATAAATTAACAAAAACAACTATGAGAAATGTAAAACTGCAAAATACAACTAGAACATGAAGTTGGTAGCTTTGCTGGATAGATTATTCTTGGTTGTTAGTTCTTGCTATTCATCACATTGAATATTTCTTGCCACTCCCGTCTGGCTTGCATCATTTCTGTTGAGAAATCAGCTGACAGTCGTATGGGTGCTCCCTTGTAGGTAATGAACTGTTTTTCTCTTGCTGCTTTTATTATTCTCTCTTTGTCTTTTGCTCTTGGTATTTTAATTATGATGTGTCTTGGTGTGGTCCTCTTTGTATTCCTTTTACTTGGGGTTCTGTATGCTTCCTGGACTTGTAAGTCTATTTCTTTTACCAGATGACAGAATTGAAGGGCAGATAAAGAGCTTCACAGAGAAGAAAAATCTAAAGGAGTTCATCAATTCCAAACCGGTATTATATGAAATGCTGAAAGGTACTCTTTTAGAAGAGGAAGAAGAAAAAGGTAAAAGACAAATAATTATGAACAACAAATACATATCTATCAACAAGTGAGTCTAAAAATTAAGTGAATTAAAAATTTGATCAACAGAATAAACTGGTGAATATAATAGAATCGGGAGCACAGAAAGGGAGTAGACTGATAATTCTCAGGGGGACAAAAATCATAAAGCATCAAACAGACTGAGAAATTACAGCAGAAAGATTAAAGTTAGGTGAAGTAGATAAGTGATCAATCAAAGGACTTGTATGCATGCATATAAGCATAACCAATGATCACAGACACTGGGGGTTGGGGTATGCCTGGGAGGGAGGGGGGCAATGGAGAGATATGTATAAAAAATTAATAAAAAGAAAAAAAAGTATAATAAAAGGCCAAAAAAAAAAAGAAGTTGGTAAATGCTCATGAATTCTAGCATAATTTGCTGGTTATAAACACAAAAACTGATCATTAACAATTAACATTGAATTTTCTAAAGGGGAATATTAGATTACTACTTCAAATTCTAAAAAGAGGTAAATGAATTGAGTTGTTAAAGGAGCAAAAACAAATAAAAAACCCAAACCTCCATGTCATAAAAAGTTATGGAAATATGGTCACCAGTCCTCACTTTCTAAATCTCATTTTTTTCTTATCTGTTGAAGGTGATGATGATCTTGGTGGTAGTGTGATATCTCTTCTATCTCTAAATTTCCATAACTCAATTAAATTTTATGAATTCCAAGAGAAAGAAAAACAAAGATTTCCAGAATAATACAAAGCAGTTTTCTTAGGAACAAAAATGATTGAAAACTGATATCTGAATGCAGTGATATCTAAATTTGGGGACACTCCCTTAATATCCTGGTATGGAACATTACATTCTTTCCATTGCATGCTCTCTTACATCTGATACTCTGCAACACTGAGAATGGCAGCCAGTTCCAGACCACACCATTCTATGCCTGGCCTCCATCGGAAACTCAGCTCCAACTCCAGGACTGCTCACACGTTATCTTTTCTTGTCTTAAAAATATGTTTTTATTCATTTCAGAGAAGAAGGGAGAGGGATAGAGAGATAGAAACAGCAATGATGAGAGAGAATCATTGATTGGCTGCCTCCTGCATGCCCCACACTGGGGATAGAGCCCTCAACCCTGGCATATGCCCTGACTGGGAATTGAACTGTGACTTCAGATTCATAGGCTGACTCTCATCACTGAGCAACACCAGTATCTTCTTGTTGAAAACTTTCTTAGAACCTTCTTCCTCATTAAGGTCAACCTTGGTCAGCCTTTCCTCTCTGGATTTTTTACATAAGTTTATTAATTGATTTATCTTATCTATGAGGAAAGAGAGGCCCAAAAAAGTCAGATAACATGCTCAGGGCCACACAACTAGTTAAGTATTGAAGCTGATATTCCACAACAGGTTTGCCTCACCTCAAAGTTTATACTATTTCTACCTTTTTGTGCGGGATCCTCTATACCAGTGGTTCTCAACCTTTTTAATGCTGTGACCCTTTAATACAGTTCTTCATGTTATGGTGACCCCCAACCATAAAATTATTATTTTTTAAAATATATTTTATTGATTTTTTACAGAGAGGAAGGGAGAGAGATAGAAAGTCAGAAACATCGATGAGAGAGAGACATCGATCAGCCACCTCCTGCACGTCCCACACTGGATATGTGCCTGCAACCAAGGTACATGCCCCCAACTGGAATTGAACCTGGGACCTTTCAGTCCACAGGCCGACGCTCTATCCACTGAGCCAAACCGGTCTCGGCATAAAATTATTTTTGTTGCTACTTCATAAGTGTAATTTTGCTACTGTTATGAATCATAATGTAAATATCTGTGTTTTCAGATGGTCTTAGGCTCTACAGCAGCGGTTCTCAATCTGTGGGTCTCGACAGGGTCACCAATGCTCTATACCAATGTAGGGTGAAATAGGGAGGGAGAAAGTTAAAATAATGGAGATCATCTGTTTTCCAATTAGGGCATACTGACCAAATACTGAAAAGTTTAATGAAGAAAAGAAAAACTGTACATTAATACCAACTATTTTCTCAGATTTGTTTGTGGTTCTATTTTTGCATGGTTTTCTTTTAATATATATAATAAATACAATTTTGATTTTTGCTTTCCTAACCTGATATATGATACATAATTTGTATGGTATCAAATCTTCTACATAAAATACTTTTCAATGGCTGCATAATCATTGTATATGATCAAAGGTATATAGCATAATTAAATAATTTCTGAACAGATGGTTATGATGACTTATCCCATGTAAGTCATGGTGCAATGAATAACCATATCTATCTACACTAATAAAAGAGAAATATGCAACTTAATGGTACCTACATGACATTCATCAGCCAATCAGGAGTATGCAGATTAACCCAACAAAGATGGCAGGTTAACTTTCATATGCAGGTTCAGAGCAGCCAGGCAGGGCAGGATGCCTGCTATGAGGGTGAGGGTACGGGGTGGAAGGAGCTACAGAAGCAGTGCTCCACCCTGGAGTGAAGACTTACAAAGGCTCTCGGGAGGCCAGGAGTAAAGCCAGGGGAAGAAAGGACTATTCTTTCATGAATCTTTATGCAATAGGCCTTTAGTGTGTGTGTATATATATATAAAAGCCAAGCAACCAGAACTCCGGAATGACCAAAATGACTGGATCCATCAGTCGCTATCACATGCACTGTGGCTGGCCATCTTGCTCAATTAGGGTGGGGGTGGCCCCTCTCCACAGTCAGCCCCTCCCCCAATAAGTTCCCCCCACCCTGATAGGGAGTGGGGCCGACTGGCCAACCACCCACAGGCTGGCCTGGTCCCACTCCAATCATTGGCAGGGCCAGCCGGCAAACCTCCTGCATCCCCTCTCACCCAATGCCCCTGCCCCCATCAGGGTGGGGCAGCCAGACACACCCATGTAGGAATTCGAGCACTGGGCTTCAAGTATATCATATTATTTTTTTCTTTTCTTTCTTCGTTAACCCTTACTCCATGATATTTTTCCCATTGATTTTTGGAGAGAGAAAGAAATATTAATGTGAAAGAGATAAATTGATTTATTGCCTCCTGCATGCCCCGAATTGGGCCAGGGAATGAATTTGCAACCCAGGTATGTGAACTTGATCAGGATTCAAACCTGAGACCCTTCAGTGCTCAAACTGATGCTTGAGCCACACTGGCCAGGGCTAATTTTTATTTTCTTAAGATATATTCTTAAAATTAGAGTCAGGAGCTATGAACATTTTTATGGCTCTTGATAGAAAACCATAAAACTTATACTTAAACAAATACATGGATACCACAGTGCCTAGAATAATGTAAGTATTCAAGAAATGATATTTATAATTTCAAATTGCTTTCTGAAAGGTTGCATTAATTTATCCGTCCATCCATGTTATGTGAGCACTCATCTCAGAACAAACCAGCTACTATTGACTGTTTAAATGTTAACAAACTTTTGAAATGTTTTATTGAGTTGTAGGTAGGAATGCTTCGTTACTTTACTTTGAATAAATCACAGAGGCCAGAAGTGATATCTAACCCTTACATTTTTTTAACGTTTTCCTTTCCAATGGCTATTATTCATTCCTGAAATGAAGAGAAAATGATGTATAAAATATCCAATTTCAATCCTATAATTTTTTCCTTTTAAAATGTTTATCTTCTCGGCTTGCAAGTAAACTCCTAATTGAAATATTCTGAAATTAATTGCTTAGCACATGTCATTAGTAAATTTATAATAATTTTGAAATATCTTTATACATTTATTATTCTGTATTTATTTAAAGAAAAAAATAGTTGGGCTCTTTTTATTATTATTCAAAAGTTGTTTTAACTGTCCACTAATCATAGATGATGAACTAAGACCACCTATTTAAAATTATACTCTAAAACTAACTCAGAAACCTTAATTTTAATTTGCTCTGGTTAAATCTGAGAAATAATCAATATTCCACAGGTAATCACAAATATGTTCATGCTCTTTGATGACTGATTTGTTATTTAAATTTGCATAAGGTTAAGATGTATAGCTTTATTACTCTTTTATATTTTTTCAAATGCGTTTTTTCTCTCTAAGAATTTAGGAGTCTTCATATAATTGATGTCTAATCGCTTTCTCTTGATCAAGGCAGTATTTGTTTAAAATAAAGGTGAAATAGCTCTAGTGTGATTGCTTTTCTGAGGTACAGATGTCACTCTACCGGAGACTAAGTAATTCTATAGCCCACACATGGCCAATTTACCTCCAACAAATAACTGTGCTAAGGCTTTATTGATATCATGTAGTTTGGACTTATAACTTTATATGCCAACAAATTTGATTCCATGCTAATCCACGGCATATTTTGATCATTCTTAGGTAATCACGTTCTCCTTTGGTTGTGGGAGGAAGAAAATCTCCTGTCTAATACAAACAATATTATCTCCAAACTGTGATACATCATCATACATGCAAAGCCAAAGCTGGGGTAGGCTAGACTGGCAGATTAGATGAACCACTTCAATTTCCTATCAATCAAGTTATAGTTTATTGTTCAGCTGAACTACCTCAGGCAACACAAATCTAAAAAACTGTCATTTTGGAAACATTACATTTTTTTTCTTGTCACATTATAACCCGAGCTACAGTCATAAAAAAGAATGTCATACCATTACTGACTCATAATATTCCTTAATTTAAGAACAGCTAATTCATCTGTAGATTGGGCCTGGTGTCTACATTGAAAAGATAACAGCAGTGTTAGATTATATTACCCACCCACAAAGCTACTTTATTTCCAAAGTAACGGTGACTTAAAAAAATATTTAATTAAACAATGGGTGGCTGCTTAAAATGGTAGCTTAATGACCAGATTGGAGGCAAACATTACAATCTTTGATCCATCTAATATTTCAATTGTTTTGTTTATTTGCAAAATAAATTATTCAAAATTTAATTAAAGATTTGTCCTCTGCAGATACAATAATACTTTTTCTTTTTTTTTTACTTTTGCAGCAGGGAAAAATAATCCATCAGTCAGATTGAACATTTAAGAAAAACAATCAAGAACAAAACTATAATATCCAGAACATTAAAAATCTGATTATAGTCTGTCTCCCAAATGTATATCAATATATTTTCTGACATTTATTCTGAGAAGTTCCTGTTAGGTTGAGGTATTATCACCCTTGCCATTACATTTTAAAAGCTTTTCTCTCTCAGTTCATCTCAGATGTATGAAACAAGCTGATGGCATTTCCATAGCTGGACATATTTAGTCGATGCATGCAACAGTGATGATTGCTTTTCTTTGTAGTATAGATATTACAATTTGGACAGTGAGGAGGAAAAATTGCAAAATATATTTATTCACAGAATACAATTCCCTCAAAATTGAATGAGATATTTGTCCAAGAATGAACCTTGTTGAAACCATTGTGGTTTCCAGTTGCAGTAGATCCATATTTATACGTAAAATGTGTTCATGATTACTTGATGAAGGCATAAACCTGCTCGAGAAATAATACTCATAAATAATACATGCTAAAACCCAAAGATAATCAGACAAGTTATAAGAATATACCTCCCTCCACAAATGTATGTCATTGCTACATTTCATGAAAGGCTACTTAATTGACTACCAGATAAAGGTATAAAACTGCTAGAAGAATAGATTTACTGTGCACTGAGGCAATGCATTTAAGAGGTCTCTACTGAATAAAAGACTAGTTCCATTGGCTGAGCTAAGATATGTTCTTGAGTGCATTGGGACTTATTAACTGAACTTTTATGTGCCTTTTATGCATCATTTATTTTTGAAAAATCAGGAATTTTCATGATAGCAATTACTTATGCACCAAAGTCATGTGAAATTCCTGTGGTTGGTACCACAAAATCCATCCCAAGGAAAGACCTCCTCCCTCCCCCCCCCGCTTTTTTTTAACACCTCCAGAGTTTAGGACAGAAAAAAAGGAAGTGGAATAACACTAAAAGAGGTGTATACTGCTCCACTGAACGCTGTGGGTTTTCCGTATAAAAAGCAGCTCAAAGACCTGACACTAACCTTTCTGTAGACTTTATTTAATGGGCATGGAAACAAAAAATACTGAACCATATTTTTCAAATATGATGATGATAATAACACATAACATTTATTGAGAACTTACTCTGCACCTAAGTCAATTTGTAACATTGGCTTATCTGTACCATTTCTTTGTGCAAATATGTCTGTGTTTGGCATGACAATAAACATCTTTGTTCTGTCTTATGTAGCCAATATTTACATTTGCCTGCACTGATATTCATTCCTTGTGATAGAAATACAAAACCTATTGGCAATAATGCTCTGTCTTTGGTTCAGCTTTGCTATAAAAAATAGTGTTCCTTAACCCTGTGTAATTAAATGCAAATGCTAGGTTATAATTATATTATGGGTGTGACTACCACAGACCCAGGGAAGGAAATTCTTAGTTAAATCTGCTTCTACCTTGTTGCTTCTAGGCTTCCTGTGGTTTATTCTCTCACCTTTTAAACCATTTGATCCAAAGAGTCCACCTTCTCTCTCCCAGGCTGCACTAGAATTACCCTTTTGGTGCAGGTGGGTTTTCTGTCTCCTTCTGCAGACCCCAGTAAGAAGGAAATAGACCTCTTCCACTGGTGCATTGGACAGCTTGACTCGCTTCTCCGGCTTAGGCTTGTGCATGGATGGACAAACAGGGGATAAATATACCGGCAGGGACACTGACACTGGGGACCCTTTGTAAAGAGCAGAGCCTGGTGTGACTTACTTTTCTCTTTTTAAATACATTTTTATTGATATCAGAGAGGAAGGGAAAGGGAAAGAGAAACATCAATGATGAGAGAAAATCATCGATTGGCTGCGTCCTGTACTCCCCCTACTGGGGGCTGAACCCTCAACTTTGCCATGTGCTCTGACCAGAATTGAACCCTGCCCTCCTGGTTCATAGGTCGATGCTCAACCATTGTGCAACACCAGGCAGAACTTTTAAATAAGGTTCAGATCATCAGACTCATTCTCCCTCCACTCCTTTCTCTACTCCCACCCTCCTTTCACTTCCTTCTCTTTTTGTTTGTTTTTGTTTTTATCTACAAAGATAGTGTTATAGTGGCATCACGAATAACAACTACCATAAAAAGGGAATTGTAAAACTACTAATGAACTTAGGTGAAGTGTTGAGTGGGAGATAGGGCAGCTCTAGGCCATTCCTCATTGGTCAGCATTTTCTCTTGAGGCTCCAGCTCGGGACAGTGACTTTCCAAAGGAGCCAGGTTCTCAGAAGCATCTGTAGAGTTGGTCTGATTCGGACAATCACGTGCTCTTACAATGCTTGCACAGCCGAGCTGGTCAGAAGGTCTCACTCTCTGAATGAACAAGTCTGAGGTTCAGAGCCATGGAAGGGAGTGGAACTTGTCACACTGGGTCCACGAGTGACAGACGGAAGCAAGTTCTCTGGGCTTCGGATTGGGGCTTATTATATATTCTGGTAGTGCTGAAATACTGGCTACCAGTCTGGGGCTGGCCCATGATGAAGTATGCATTCATCCTCAGCTAAATGAAGAAAAGCCACAAGAAGATGAATTTTTTATTGCGCTGATTTAATTTCATCTAAAGGGGTGTCTTAAACTCCACTAGGGCCTTTTCTGTTCTTGTGTGAAATGGTGGTGAAAGTAGTTTATACTTGTTTGGCCTTTGTTTGTTTTTGAATGTCTTTTCTTGGCAAAATGAAAATGTTGGCAACTAAATGATGGAACTTACATATTTATTTGAAATTTCACTACTCCATGAAATTTAAAAGTCTGGGAAGCACTAAAGTAGAATGTCTCTCCCTCTCTCTCCAGTCCCAGATGGGCACCACCGTGAATCCCTCCTTCTTTCAATTTCCTTCTTGGCAGAATATATCCTATGATTCTTGGCCTCAGGCTGTGGAAACCTCCGTGCGTGGAAGGTTAGCAAGCCCAGGGTTTAGACTCAGCTGTGACACTAATTAGGGTACCACCTTTGTCAAGCCATTAGCCTTCCTGGATTTTGTTTTTCTTATTATAAAAATGCAAAAGTTGGATAAGTTAATGAAGACTTTGTATTTTCTCTTTCTCCTTGTGCCATTGGGCTTAGAAGCTTCAACTTCCATTTGTGAGGCAGAGCTTATAGAGGAATGGTTCACAAAGAGGCTCAGTATCAGGAAGTGGGGAGTTGTAAGAGATAGAAGAATCAATTTTATTTGCCCAAAGAGCCAATTCTAACAACTAATATATACAACGCTGAGTTGTTTCCTCTATTTACCAAAGTACCATATCTCTTTCTGATCTTTCATAGCTCATATTTTGGTGCTCAGACTGTCTGACATTTGTTTACCTAAAACTAAATCTGAATTTATGCCAACTGAAACCTTCATAAATGTATCATTTTGAAAGTAATTTCATATAAGTTAAGAGCATGGACTGTAGCCTTGGCTAGTATGCCTCAGTTGGTTAGGCATCATCCTATGCAATGAATGGTGGCCGGTTGGATTCCTGGTCAGGGCACATGCCTGATTTGTGCGTTCAATCTCTGGTAGGGGAGCATACAACAGGCAGCAGCAGATCCATGTTCCACTCTAACATCGAGGTTTCCCTCTCTTCTTCTCCTGTACTCTCTCTCTAAAAATAAATTTAAAAACAACAGTAAAAGAGCATGGACTCTAGAATTCCCCTGCCTAGGTTTCAATCTAAGATCCACTACTTATTAGTTATGTGTCTTTGCTCAAGTTACTTAATCTGTCCTCCACTTTCCACATCTGTAAGTGGGAGTCATAATATCTGCCTCATGTTTGAGTATTCAATGAGTTGATATATGTAGAACATTTAGAACAGTACATGACACAAAGCAAATATTTACCCAGAACCTACTGGTACTATTTACCAGCCTTTAATCTAAACTACTATCAATCTTCCTTATCCCTGTCCTTCCTTGATTTTCACTAGCAGCCCACACATCTAGCCAACAAATCAAAGTTGTATTTATTACTAAGCTTGGCAATGTACTTAACCTTTACATTTAGTGTAAAGAAAACAAACAATTAGTAAGGTTGATAATAACCTGGGGTAACTCCTCATTTGTTCAGGTTTTATGATAAGATGCAGCAATTCAGTCCCATCTCCAGGTTCCTCTTCTCACTCTAGTTCTCCTGCTGTTTCCACCACATCTGCAGTTACTGCCTCCACTGAGGTCTTGAACCCTCAAAGTCATCCATTAGGGCTGAAGTCATCTTCTTACAAACTCCTGTCAATGTTGATATTTTGTCCTGTTGCCGTGGCATCTAGAATGCTGAATCCTTCTCAAAGGTTTTCACTTGAGTTTACTCATACCCATCAGAGGAATCACTATCTATGGCAGCAACAGCCTCATGAAATATATTTCTTAAATAATAAGGCTTGAAAGCTAAAATTACTCCTTGATCCATGAGCAGCAGAATGAATACCTTGTTAGCAGGTATGAAAACATTCATTTTGTACATCTCTATCAGAGGTACAGCACCTGGGTGACCAGGTGTGTTGTCAATGAGCAAAACTATTTTGAAAGGAATATTTTACTCTGAGTAGCAGATCTCGAGCAAGGGTTAAAATGTCCAGTTAACCATGATGTAAACAGATGTGCTGTCATCCAGGCTTTGTTGTTCCATTTATAGAGCACAGACAGAGGAGTTTCAGCCTAAATTATTAAAGGCCCTAAGATTTTTGCAGTGGTAAATGGGCAATTGGCTTCAACTTAAAGTTACCAGCTATATTATCCCCTAAGAAGAGAGTCATTCTGTCTCTAATGTTTTAATAATAATAGAAAGTTCCTCAGAGAGTTGTTGCATTGAATTAATATATCTAAAGTTGTAAGAACAATCCATTGCACATAAGTAACTTGTAAGTGTTAGCTATCCTTATTACTGTTCTTTCTACAGCTATTAACATAGTGGCATCAAAGTTGGTATTATAGAATAAAAAAGTAAAAGAAAATTGGGGCCTCACATCAAACAGTCAACATTTTAGTGAAAGTAGAAAAATAATTACTATAATCTACTACCATGTATATGAGAGAAATATTTTCACATAAAAAGTGAACAAAGGTGTCTTTATAGAAAGTCCACACAGTGCATTTATCAGTTTATCATCATAGAGAAGAGGAAATTTCATCAATAAATAGCATCATTTTGGGATTTGAGAATCATTGTTTAAACATCAGGGACTGAAAGATGGGTCAAACTACAAACCTTGGTGTTTTATAATAGTATCAGGTAATAGAGAAATAGCCCCTTGTAGTTGAGGAATAACAGTCCAAATGTCCTTGCTGAAAAAAAAGAGTAAATTAATCTGCAAGGATCACTTAAAAGAGAAACAACTATCCTCGTGCAGTGTAGGAATTTATTATGTATAGGTCTAAAGAATAATTAACGTAACATTTTGTTAAGAATTATACTGTGAAGACTCCAAAGGAATTTAGCATGAAGAAGAAAACATTCAGCACTGGTCTGGTTTGCTAAGATATAATGCCCCTCTGAATTCCACAGACTGAAGAACAAATGAGGAACTTGAGGGTTCTAATGAGCAATGCATGAATGGTTAAAGGGTAAGAAAGTAAGTGAAAATTTTAAATAAAAGACATGGGAACTTATTTATTTGTTTAGCCCAGAAAAAAATAAGTGGAGGATCATTTCAGAAACAATTTTCAACTATAAAGTGGGATTGTTTTATGAGATTCTAGGTTGACTGGGGTTTAACCATTAAAGGGGCTAAAGGATCGACTGCCATTTGCCCCCATGCCTGTTGGACTCTGGTGCTTCATGGTGTTGCTATTTATCTATTTCAGACATTGGTATGTACAAACATTCTGATAATAGAAGACATTGTAAAACTAGTGCTGTCCTGCCCAGCTGGCATGGCTCAGTGATTGAGCATTGACCTATGAACCAAGAGATCATGGTTCAATTCCTGGTCAGGGCACATGTCTGGGTTGCACGTTTGATTCCCAGTGTGGGGCGTGCAGGAGGCAGCCGATCAATGATTCTCTCTCATCATTGATGTTTTCTCTCTCTCCCTCTCCCTTCCCCTCTGAAATCAATAAAAATATATTTTTATAAAATAACAACAAGCCCTAGCTTGTTTGGCTCAGTGGATAGAGCCTCGGCCTGTGGACTGAAAGGTCCTCAGTTCCATTCCAGTTGGGGGCACATACTCGGGTTGTAGGCTTGATCCCCAGGAGGGGGCATGCAGAAGGCAGCCAATCAATGATCCTCATCATTGATGTTTCTCTCTTCCTCTCCTTTGCTCTCTGAATCAATAAAAATATATATATATTAAAAAAAAGTACTATGGAAATGACATTAGAAAATGAAGCTGTTAGAATAGAGCTCATGCAGTCATTTCTGATGGTTGGACAGCATGGGCTTGGCAGAAAGGTGTAAAAGTCAGAGTTAGATTTGAAGAAAATATTCAGGAATAAGGTATGGTCACTGAAAGATAGGGAGGATTAATTTGCTTTTAATGTAATGGTATTAACAAGAAAGTATTGGAGTATAAATGTGTATTGTATACACAATACATGTTGTATGAATTTTTATACCTTTAACTTTGAAGGTTAAGTTATTACTTTTTCAATACTTTCAAAAATTATTTAAAAATTCAATTAAAAGAGTAGTCTATTTTTCCTCAACAATAATAAAAAATGGAAAACCTGGAAACTCTGTTTGGCAATGAATATATATTATATTTTATAAATTCAGAACACTTTTTCCTTTTTTACACTTAAGGTTGACAGATATAATAAATAAAAATATTACATTTTATCAGGCAATCCTATCATCAATATATTTTAAGTTTTGTCTGTTTTGTGTTAATGACTCTGTCTGTTGTAAATGTATGCATTCATATGTTAAAATATTTAAATATAGCCTTTATTTGGTTTTGCAAAATGCTAAGCAAGTGTAACAACAAAACCGACCCTTTGTTCATTTTTATTTGTTTCTTTGGGTAGAGAGCATATCTGGGACCCATCTTAAAATATCCATCATTGCTATTTTACATTAAATTTTAACTATTATTTATCTTACAACTGGTGTAACTAGTGTACAGGTGTTTAAATAAAGTAAACTACATAAAAATGAATTCAGTGAAAATTGTCTCCCCCAGAGTCAACTGTTTTTGCCTGTTTGTGATTCTTCTGTCATATGTATATTTACATGTATGTACATATATTTAGACACATGGAAGCATAACAGATACATTCTTCTGCACTTTGCTTTTTTTTATTTGATCTTAGAAATCACTCCATATGAATACATTATAGCTTTATATTACTTTAAATTGCCACATAATATCCTAGCTAATAAAAGGGTAATATGCAAATTAACCATCACTTCGCTATGGCCACCAGCCAATTAGGAGCAAGTATGCAGATTAATCCCAGTCAAGATGGTTGTGGCCATGGAGCGAGCAGGAGGGAGTTTTGGGTTTCCCCGGTGATGGAGGAAGCCAAGCTTTCCACACACCCTGGCAGGCTCAGGCCTCCACTCAAGGCTACAAAATTTCAATTATAGAAGATAAATGAATCTCAACAGAAATGACTGCCACCACAGAGCAAGCAGGAGGCTTGGTTCTGCTCCAGGCTACAAAATTTCAATTGTAGAAGATAAATAAATCCCAGATACCAAAGCCTCTGCTTGGGTCTCTGGAGGGTGTGGCCATCCTGCAAACCACCACAGGCTCCTCATCCAGGTCACCCCACACCCCAAGGGAACCCCCACCCTGATCCGGGACAAACCAGCTCGTCTCCACCCATGCCCCAAGCCTCTATTCTACCTAATAAAAGAGTAATATGCAGATTGACCATAATTTCAGCACACAAGATGGCTGCCCCCAGGTGGTCAAAGATCCTGCCCCCATGTGGACACAAGATGGCCACCACAAAATGGCCAGCAGGGGAAGGCAGTTGGCAAAGACCAGGCCTGCAAAGGAGAGTAGTTGTGGGTGATCAAGCCAGTAGGGAAGGGCAATTGGGAGAGACTAGACCTGTAAGGAAGGGCAGTTAGGGGTGACCAGGCCGGCAGAGAAGGGAAGTTGGGGGTGACCCAGTCTGCAGGGGAGAGCAGTTGGGGTGGACCAGGCCTGCAGGGAAGGGCAGTTAGTGGGAAACAGACTGGCAGGAGAGCAGTTAGGCATCAATCAGGCTGGCAGGGGAGTAATTAGGGGGTGATCAGGCTGGCATGCAAAAGCAGTTAGGGAAAATCAGGAAGACAGGGAGGCGAGCAGTTGGGAGCCAGCAGTCCTGATTGTGAGATGGCAGTTGGACATCTCACAAGGGGTCTCAGATTAGAGAGGGTACAGGCTGGCCTGAGGGACATCCTCCCCAGTGCACAAATTTCATGCATCAGGCCTCTAGTTGTATTATATAGATATAGCCTAATTTATATAAACAGTTTTCTAATCACTGCCATTCATTGGCCACCCTTCACTGTCTATTTTATGTATATCATTGAAATAGAAACTACAAGCTATTATTTGTTATCTTTATTTAATATTTATTATAATCATGTTTCCACATCACTCTATAAATGAAAATAGTACTTCCATTTTTAAACATTTTGTACTTTAGAATTACAAATAAATATGCACAACTCCAGGGAACCAACATGCATTGCCTGCCTACTATGGTCTGCCCCTTCCTCTGCTGTCACTTCTCATCATCAGAGGTGGGGGACGCAGTGCTGGAGATCCAGTGCTGGCCATACATATTCAGTGCACACCCCTCAGCAACCTGGACACCTTGTTCATTTTCTTCCATAGAGACTAGGAAAGAACCAGACATGGGGCCACACGCAGGTGGTTTATAAGCAGCAAAGCCCAGATTACAGAGCACAGTTGATTTAAAACACCCTCTTGGTGATAATGGGATGTCTCTGATTTCAACATTAGATAGAAAGGATAAGTGCCCTAACATAAATAAATATATTGTAACTATGCAAAGTAAGATTTTTTTTATTAACAAAAGGCTCTCACTACCAATAATTTGCTATCCCTTGGCTGCATAAAAAGTTTCTTTCCAAGTCAGGTAATTGTAACTATGGTTCTTTCTCTGGAAGACCTCTTCTTCTATAATTTTAATAATTACAAGCAAACATAACTTGCTTCTCTTTTCTTCCCCTCAACATAGCTTTAGGGGTTTACTTATTAATATTTCAGGATGGATTATAGTGAACCTTCAGGAGGAAATCAATCTCCATAAATTTCATCCCCATTTTATTATAACATAAATGTTATAAAAATAATTTTATCTTAATTAGTGGAAGAACAACACAAACATTTTATTAAATAATCTAAGTAATTTAAAAAGCTGATTAAGTAAATAGCTTTTATAAAACTACATACATTTGAGCAATGAATTGGCTTTGAAGATTTCAGCATGGAGTATGAAAGATAGATTAGCAGAAAAAAAGAAATAGTAAATCCAGATAATGATGACTGCCAAAAAGGGCAACATTTTTATTTCTATATCAAAAGTATATAATATTAAATTTTTAAGTGAAACAAGACAGTATATAGAAATGTCCTCTCATTAAATGGATAAGAGAACCAAGACATGGATGGTACTGTTAACATTTTTAAAAAATATATATTTATATTGATTTCAAAGAGGAAGGAAAAGAGAGAGAAAAATCAATGATGAGAATCATTGATCAGCTGCATCCTGCACGCCCTCTACTGGAGATCAAGCTTGCAACCCAGGCATGTACTCTAACTGGGAATCAAATTCTGACCTCCTGGTTCGTGGATCTATGCTCAATCACTGAACCATGCTGGCAGGCAACATTTTCTTAATTTACATAGCTAACTAAGCGTCTTATGCAAGAGGCCCTTCATAAGTTTCAGGAATTATTTTTTAAACTTCTGTACCCTGTTTCACCATGTCCCTTAAGATTTAGGTAAATTCTTTTTGGTCTACCCATTTGCAACTTCTTTGTTTGTAGTTGATAGATTACAAGACAGATTTGATATACCCATTTTGAAGGTTAGAGTAAAACTGGTCAATAAATTATTGAAAGGGTCAGTGATTATTTCAGCTAACATCATGAGCAAATCAGCAATCAATAATTACAGCAGTTAAAAAAACAAAACACTAATTAGGTATGTTGAGAGGTATCACATAATTATAGTTTTGGATTACAATGAAACCCATGAAAAATTGGACTTCCATGCCATAAAGGGTTTGGAATGGGAATAAGATTTATACTTATACATAGAATGTTCCCACAATGCTTAAATGGAGACTTGCTCTCCAGCTAATGGTTTAAGACTTACCATTCTTTAACTTACTGGAGGCTGTGAAAGAGGTATATTGGACAGCTATGGACAATTAGAACACTAGGCCACCTAAAACCTGCATCTAAATATGAATTTGTCATTGATAGATCTTGTGACTTTAGAAAAGTAAAATGCAGCTATAATTTTTTCTTTTAAAATATAGTGATAGCTTATTGAAAGAATTAAACAGGATAATATGTATATAAAATTATTTATGAAACAATTTGGCAATGTTAGGTATTACTATTGTAGATAGTCATGAATCCTAGTCAATTCTTCAATGATAGTGAATATCAGATAATGATTAATAAATCTATGTTTGAGATTTTTTGAGGTCAGTGGTTTTCAAAGCAGGACCTTAAACCTCCGAGAAACTCTGAGGCACTTTCAGTCCTTAAAGTCAAAACTCATTTCATAATAATACTTTTATTAAAGTCAACATAATCTTCAGGGTTATACTAGTATACTGAACTAAAAATTAAAAAGTCCTTGATCTTTGAGGAGCAATCTCATTAAGTCTTCTCTATTAATTGCTTGTATTTTTAATACCCTTTATCATAAAACAGGAAGTACCCATATAGAATTTCTCTTGTACAGTGAATTACAAGTTATAGTTGTTATCTCTAGGTAAAGCATGCTATGTGTTTGAATTTTACTTTGAGCTATAGTCGCCCCATTTTACGTGGCCTACAAACTATGATTCTTCAGGTAGGCATATATAGATATCTACTTGAAAAGACATAAAGTCTGTAATTCCTAAGGAACAATTTATAGTATTTTTTGATAAAATTTTATCTTTCACGGAAAACAGAATTTTGGAAAAAGTATATAAGACGACATGAACTTGACAGATTTCCAATACTAAATGAAGTTTCTAATGAGAACCTGATAGGAATATTAATTAGTATGATTAGTTTTTGATACCATAGAATGAAATGTGTCAACATTTGGATAAATGCATAACCCAATGTACCAATACTTTCCACCAGACTCATTCATGATGTTATAAAATCATGCATGGGTCAAAGATCTACAAAGAATGAAAGATAAATAGTGCATTTTGACATAAAAAGAGTAAAAAGTTAATTGATATGGTTTCAGATTCTACATTGCAACCAACTTTTTAGAAACCACTACTTGTTGATATTTGGTGCATGTCAAAGAAAAATATCCACAATTGCATTTGCAAAGGCCACTAGAATGTTTTTCATTTTTTTCCAATTTACGGACTTGTGAGAGGCTGGAATTTCTTCCTATCATCAACACAAATAACATATTGCAAGACGATGTAATGCCAGACACAAGGACTTAGCATATTTTCCTAAGCTACATATTAAAGAGATTTACAAAAGAATAAAAGGCCATTTTTAATTTGGGACATAATTTTAGTAAAATATATATTTATGTTAACATTTAATAGGCTTATAGTTGTTATTTTAACAAATTAATAAATGATTTAGAAGTGTATTTTCTATTTTACTCCTAATATGCTAATTATCAATAGCTATAACATACATACATAAAAGCTGTTGTCACCAAGGTAATTTTTAATAGTATAAAGTGGTTTTGTGAGCAAAACGGTTGAGAACATCTGTTCTATGTTGTCATTGGTAAGGAGGTTTGAGCTGCCATAGTAAGGATTGACAAATCAAACTGGAATGGGGAGTTTATAGTCTGCTTAGGAAACATTTCAAATTATGATTTGAATCTCAAAAGACCCTTCCTCTATACATAAGTATAGACAAAATTGCCTAACTGAAATTTTTGATATGTCTTTCTGGGTAGATTTTCCCATTGCTTGCAACTTTAAGAGTTTGTGTACCATATCTGTCTAATTCATCATTATCATCACCTAGATTCCACAAAAGTGCATGATACAAAAAAGGCCTCCAGAAATTTGTGTTGTTTGGAAGAATTTCTAAATTAACTTAGACATTCATGCAGGGGGTATCCTGACTGATATCTATGAAAATGCTACAGCTACCATGATGATGGGGTAGACACAAATGAATAAATATATCACAAACATGTAGCTCCTTATGGTTGTAAATAGTGCTGTTTGAAAATGGAGGAAATAGTGCCACCTCATATCCACTTGATTAGCAAAAGGTTCATGAAAGAAGTAGAATTTTAAAACAAAGAAAGATACTTTTAAATTTCAAGAGCAGTAAGAATAACAGAAGATTTAAGGACAGTGTGATTATCTTATTGGGCAGGATTCAGGTGAGCTTTTCATGAGCAGTGAGAGGAGAGAGATGTTTGACCTTAAACATGAGGTACTTGGAAAAGCATGTCTGCAATCCAACTGGAAAAAGATAATACTTCTGAAATAAAAATAGTAATTTCTAGCTGTTATTTTTATGGCTAAGTAGATGAGTGTTATGCTTAACATTTTTTTAGTACAATCAGAAACAGGGATATCATAAAAAAGACTATTGAAGTTATTGTTTAAAATGTTTTACTCAACATCTGGTAACAGAAAGCAGATAACATTTGTGTAAAATATCACTCTAAATTATTGGTAAGTAACTAGCATGAAGAGGAGTTTTTAAGGCAGGAAATTAAATGCACATTAATTTAATGCACGGATATTATTTTAAACATCACAAAATTGCATGTTTTATTTTATGATTAAAACAAAATCCCCTATATAATCTCAACATTACTGAATTATCATTAAGGCTTTCTATTCACTCTTGGAATGACCTCTACTGTGAATAATCTGTAAAAAGAGTAAACCAAGTATCTACACTAATAAAAGAGAAATATGCAAATTAACCATCACTCCACAATATCTACCAGCCAATCATGAGTGAATATGCAAATTAACCAAAAAAAAGAGATGGCAGCAGCCCCGTTCCCCAGCCCCTGCAGGCGTCTGGGAAGCATGCATGCAGGTGAAGAGCAGCCGGTTGGGGCAGGACAGGACGCCTGTTATGAGGGGGAAGGCGGGGTGTGGAGGAAGCTACAGGAGCAGTGTTCCAGCTGGAGCAAAGACAGAAGACAGTGTCCAGAAAAAAGGCCTGGGTTCTAGGTGCTGGGGGAAAACTGGTGCCAGCAGCCAGGGGAAGGAAGGCCTATTGCACAAATCTTTGTGCAATGGGCCTCTAGTTTCAATATAAAAGTTAAACCCATTTTTTGGTTAAGTATAGAGACTATCAAGTGATTCTATAGGTGAGGACAATTTTTTACTTATCCTACACATTAGTGTTTTTCTATCTTCTCCTATCACATAATTTCATAATGTCTAGTAATATATACATTCATCATCCATTCATGCTATCAAAAATGTATTTTGGCAGAAACTGGTTTGGCTCACTGGATAGAGTGTTGGCCTGGGGACTGAGCGGTCCCAAGTTTGATTCCAGTCAAGGGCATGTACATTGGTTGCGGGCACATCTCCAGTAGGGGGCCTGCAGGAGGCAGTTGATCGATGTCTCTCACTCATTGATATTTCTAACTCTCTATCCCTCTCCCTTCCTCTCTGTGAAAAATGAATAAAACTATATTTTAAAAAATGTATTTTTGCTGTGTATGTGCACACAAATACATATACCATATATGTACACACACATAAAATTCTATTCTTAAGTGAAAGAGTTTGTAGTTACAAACTGTTACTCTTTCTTTGAAAAGGAATATTGCATATACTTTAAAATTAGCTGGGAAAGTGAAATATATCATATATACATCTATAGATACTGCAGGAGCATCCTAAAGAGCTAATATGCTAATTAGATAACCTTCCAGAATGATCAATGGACAGCCCGTCAAGGCAGCCAGGGCTGCAAGGGCCAAACCCCTTGCATGAATTTTATGCATTGAGCCTCTACTATACCTATAACTATCATCTCTCTCTACTATTCTCTTTCTCTCTCTCTCTTACTTTCTCTCTCTCTCTCTCTCTACCTTTCTCCCTCTCTCTCTCTCTACCTACCTACCTACCTACCTACCTAACTTCCTTCCTTTCAAATATAAAGAGATGTATATCTATCTGTATATCTATGTTTTATGATTTTGGCATCTATTATTTGGCTGGAAGGAGCTGAAGAAAATATAATAAAGTCCGTGCTGCTGAGTGTTTCCCTTTAAAAGAAAAGCCTGAACTGACTTCAAAGGTCAGTCATGAACACACGTGGACTCTGTCATGTGGCCTCAGTCTCACAGTTCTGTGTGCCTCAAAGATACAGCAAAGCTCCACGTCATTCTATCTCAGGATAACACACACAGGGTTCTGCCACCTTACACAAGACAAGGACTACCCAACTCTGGGAGACCCAGCCTGTCCTTGGGCATCGTGCCAGAGACTATCATCTGCTAGCTAGAATAACAGCCCTGCATAAGTTATAGAGGATCCTACAGTAATGGCATTTTTATCATTTAGTAAAAAACATCCTCTGATATAAACAGAAACAGAACATAGTGAAATTGTACCAGTGCATGTCATTGCACTATTTTTCTAAAAACAAAAACTTTTACAACTTGCTCCCTTCTCAAGCTTGGATGAGTACAGCAATTTAAATATGTTTCAATGTGTTTTTGGTTTTAGTTCTGATTTAGGATATACATTGAATTGTCTTCCTCCACAGCAAAAAGAGACTGTAGCTAATGAATGGGTGCCTTGTCTAAGAAATCCCGAGAAGGAAGGCAAGTAATAGTACCTACTTTACTCTGTGGATATTACACCAATATCATAACATAATTTTGGAGAGAAGTCTCACTCCTGCTGTTTAGAAGCAAAAGAACTGATGCTATAATTTCTCTTCTTGATAAGATTCATCAGCTAAGTACATGCACAAATGTAACCAACCAAATCATTAGCATTTATTAAAGAAGACAGTTTCAAATTGATAGGCAGTTAATATTAAAGAAAGGTATAAAATAAATCTCTTTCTTTCTAAACCCTATTTGAATACACAACCAAATGTATTTTAACACAATTAATACATAATTCCCCTCACCTATTCATCACTGGTAAAAGTACAATTTAAAACCTATTAACTTGAATTTCAGATTAATGTGAAATAGCATGTTTTAAAAGGTGCATTGATGTCTTTGCTCAGCCCATAACTTTTGATTGCATTTTGTTATAAAGTTGATGGGTATATTTCATCATAAGGTGTTTTATTATTTGTAATATTTTAAATAAATAAGTAAATAAATAAATAAATAAATAAATAAATAAATAAAATGTTGTTTGTCCTTGGTTGCTCTAGATCAAGTCAACGTCATGACAATTAGCATGCTTCCATCTTTCTCACATTAAAAAGTAATATAAAAGTTAAATTTTGCCAGATGGTGATGATACTTTTGTTTCTCAGTATAGTTGTGATTGGTATCAAATTATCTATCAGTTTATTTACCTTAAAAGTGGTGAGATTGTGAAATACAAACATGTAATTCCCAAAAAGTCATAATTTACATTTTACTTTTCGGATTCTAAAACCCCGTTACTATTAAGAATATCTAATACCTATTTTATACTATGTTACATTGTAATATTTTAATATAAATCATACTAATATACCTGTTTTGGGCAAGATTCTTATAACTATTTTTACAAGTTTATGATAACTTATGAAATGTTACCCCTCAATCTAAATATTTACCGGTACATGTTATTTTTTTAAAAGTCCAGTATCTTTCATGAAACATCCTCTCATTCCTTCACACACAACTAAACCTTACCTCAACCTAAAGTATAGTTACTTAAGTCAGTTTCTTACAGCAGTTAGTAAAAGCTCACAATTTCTTATGCTGTATTATAAGGGAATGTCATAGGAGATCCAGACTATATTTCATCATTTATACTAAACTTTAAAAAAAAAGATTTAAAAGGAAAGCTATTGTCAAGGATGATCTTCTAATACATTTTATAATTCCCTACTAGTGAAGGGTTTTTGAGAGAAAAAAAGATGATAAGAACTCAGAGCTTGCTCATAGATCATGCATCTTTAGGTTCTGTTTACAAGATTCTGAAATAATGGGATGATACATGCAAAATTAAGTCATGCACAAATGTTTCCAATTACTCACTTGTTTGGCATCACATAGACTGGATAAAACATGGACATTATCATCTGCATTTTTCACCGCATTGTTTACTGTATTGTAGAAAGGACTTTTGAGGTCATGATTCTGAACTTATACAGAAGTGACTCTGATGATTCTTATTTTGCCGTTTCAGAATCAAGCAAAGCTACAGATTGAATCAGACAATCCGTAGTGACTAATTAAAAGAAGGCATTCTAAGTATTTCAAGAATGGGCATGAATAGACCAGCAACAATGACTCAGAATGACATAATTGAAATATTTCATGAGTAAAGATTTGTCTTGGTCCTCCTATATCCTTTAGAAACTTTAAGTAATGGGTTTGAACTTTTATGAGATTGATGTATTTTGAATACACTGAAAAAAACAAACCTTATCCTATACATGATAATTAATTTTCCCACACCATTCAATTGCTTACAAATGTCTTTCTGATGGTGTCTGGCCTCTAGAGTTAATGTACTTTCAGCTAGAATACCTCCTATTTGATTTTTCTCCTTCGGCTTGAAACTGACATTATACACTGAAAGATGAAGGGGCCAATGCATTTCTTAAGGAACCAGTAGTCATGAGACTTCACCTGCCACCACAGATAGAGAGAAAAAATGGGAATGGGGGGCTTAGTAATTTCAAGAGCCACAATTTACCATGGAAGCATCTACTTAATATTCCGCTTGATCTGCCAAGTTTATAGCCTGGCAAATCTGAATACAAATGTCGATGCAAATGAGGATTCATTATTCTTACAAGGTCTTTGTGTTGAAGCTTAATGTAACTTGGTTCCTGTGGTTGCTCAGGGAACGTAGATTGCAAGACAGAAAAAAAAAAAGATGAAAAGAAAAATAGAGAAAGAAAATAATAGAAATAGAAGGACATGTTTAGAATGCACTTTAGCCTGAAATGTGAGGATGCACAGGAACAAAGCAACCTCATTACCACCTCTCCCTCCAGTCAGTCAGTTATAAGACATTTACTTCTCATCAGCAACATAGGAGTTAACCACTCAAGAACATTCTATCCAGAGAGAAAACACAACAATTCTTCTTTTACTAATTATAACACATTGTTCCCATTATAAAACCAATTCTTCAAATTGTCAAAAATTTTTATCATTCTTTTATAATTAGAGAGCTCATGGGCTGGTGGGACCTACACATTCCGATTTCTAGGAAGACTGCAAATGCATTTAAAAAAAATAACCCCACCCAACAATCCCCTTCCTTTCATTATGGACTAATTGCCAAATAATTCTGAATCAACATGTTAAGAAAGCTAAAATTAATAAACTACACATTGAAAAATCACAACAGTTTAACATCATTCATTTATTGTTTACCATAACCCATTGTATGCAAAGGTTGCAAAAGCCCCAAATTAGGGGGAACCCTAAGAGGCTGCAAAATTATGATTATATCTAATATACCATAGTATATTGTTCCGATGAATCCTTTGCATGATTAGCCGTTGTTTACACAGAAATACCTTCTCCGGAAATAAAAATGTACTGAAGGTAACAGGAGCTGCAAAGCTTAGCAGATACGATGATCCCAAGATCATTGCAGTAAGGCTTGCTTCTTCATCCATAAATAAAGCACATTTGCATCCATTCAGTCAAATTAGCTCCATTAAAAAAGTGGTTATAATTAGCTCCTTTTTCTGGTTCACGGGTAAAATTCTTGCATGCCTGCTGTTTTGATTAAATCCACCATTGTCTTCCAATAGCTAGTGCTAATTCGTCCAAGGAAATCTTCAGTGGAGGTGTTATTTTATGCTGCGCTTCCGTTAGGTGTCTAATTTACGCCAAGTCCCTGCAGTGTTTCCTTAAGCCATCCTCTTTGTCTTGCCTTTGAAATTTACCAAATCTTACAAGAAATCAATACTTAATTGATTATTCACTTTTCTGCAGCTTCAAATAGCAAGCACGCATAAGATCCTGGAGGAGTCCCCCGATTTCCCATGTAGGAGGGGGTTCGGGGGCAGAGCTCTGCGAGTGTCCAACAGCAGGCGTTCGTTCCATGGAGCCGTGCACTGGCGTGGCATGCCAGCGTCTGATAAAGACAACGAAGATGCTCTAACGAAGCAGGAAAAGTTCCTGGATGAGGCAAATCCATCTCAAGGCTTCGGATAAAAGACTGAAGCAGGAGCAGTTGGACCCCAGAACATAATATACATATTTCTTGCATGAACCCGTTTGCTTTTTGCTTACCCTTTTCCTCCCAGGCCACTGAAGTCTCCCAAGTGCCACCGACCTCAGAGAAGTCCATACCGGAATGGGGTGAGAGTGGTGGTGTACCTCTGGCATAGGATAAGCATGGCAGGCACGTAATATTACGAAATGTAGGAAAAATTCAAGCGAAAGAGAGGGAGAGGGAGAGAGAGGGGGGGAGAGGGAGAGCTAGAGACAGATGGCGGATCTGGCTAGGAGCCAAAGCCAGTGAAATGAATTACATTGCTGAATAACTGTACACCATTGATTCTGCCACTTGTTGCTGCATGGAAAAAAAAAAAAGGAAGGAAGAAAGAAGCCCCAGTGTCTGCTGGAATCCCCTTATTTGTCATGTGTGCAGCCGACAAGTGTCACACACATCTCGGTGCTGACCATGACGTGCTCTGGGAGGCTTGGGTGGGCGTGGAGGTGCATAAGAAGGTTGTGCGCATGGACGTGTGCCCAGAAAGCAAGTGGAGTGCATGTGGGTATGCGTGTGGGAGAAAGGAAAAACAGCCCTCTCGATCCAGCCATTTTTGTTTAAATGAAGACTGGGAGGCTGGCATCCGAGAGGTGGCCACGTGCCGCATATTAATGTGTACGCAGCAGACATCCTCCCCACTTTAAAAATGAGTGGCACACCAGCGAAGCCCTCTGTAGACCAACCACGTGGGAGAGGCGACTCGTAAAGGAACCTATAATCTCTAAACCTACAAATGGGGCGCAAGGAATTCCGCAGAAGAACAAGTTGCTCTCTGACAGGAAAAGCTGGTCCCAGAAATACGATGTTTGGGTGTTTTCGAAAAGACAGCCGGTCTCAGCAGATTGTTCAATAAATGCTTCCTACCCAGGATGAAGGGGGACATTATGGGATGCCCAGGGGGCTTTGGAAATCAAATACAATGTTTGAGTAGCACAATTTGAGGTACATTATAAAAAAGCAATTTGAATTGCCAATGAGGCGACACATATCTGCATGCTAATTAGACCTGTGTCAGGCTTACACTGCGGGTTTCTGTTGATGGGAGGAATGTGTGTGGAGCTTTGCTGAGAGATTGTTTCTGCATAAATTATCAGCTTTGTCCCAATGATCATTTTCCCAAACAAACATGAAATGCAAGACCAAGAGGCAATTCTAAAATTAAAATTATTGATTGACAAAGCCTCAATCTGAGAATCTAATTAGAGGACACACAAACAGAAGCTGATATTATGACGGGCTATGCCTGAGCCAACAACCAGACTATGCAGGGTTTGTAATTTATCTTTGTTTATGCAGCCAGGATATTAAAAATGTAATTAAAATGGTAAAATGATCTGATCAGAAATAGCCACCTAGTGGCAAGTATATTATTTTAAATGGATTATAAAGGCAGTGGTCTGTGCAAATAAAAAGCTTTTTATTTTTATTTTTGACAAGCTTAGCATCTCATTGAGATCTTGCCAAGCAATTTATCTTTTGCTAATAAGTTGACTTTTGTGTTTTGTTCCATACATTAAAACATATCATTTCTAACCCTCATCTCTACACTAATAAACATTCTGTTATTGCAGATGGCACTCTGTTATTACAGGAGCATCTTTCATAAATTATGACATATTCTGGTCACAAATGAAAGCAATTCAATACCTATTTCATATGCTAACTGTAAACATTAGATGTGTTCAACAGCATTGGCAGATAGAATCATTCCCTCTTCTCCCACATGCTCTCATTTGACGTGGGTCCGGGTGGCTTTGGAACTTGGCATTAACGGCCATCCTGAGCCCTGAAATAGGGTTTCAAAGCAAACCTGCTTGCCTATGGTGTATGTTCTTCAACTTACTACTTCGGAATAGATACAGTTGCTTAAAAGCGTGCAATAAGGCGATTCCAGTGATTTATAGGCTAGCTACATCTTCTCTCATTTAGCAACAATTTAGAAGTGCCAATGAATTATTTTAGGAGCAAGTTGTCTAATATAAAATTTATTAACCAAAATGCATCTACTGTCATCTAACTGTGGATTTTGCAGTCTGCTGCCAGAAATACCTTGTGATTCTCTTAATAAAGCATCTAAAATGCATGATAAATACTTTTAAGAAAAATGAGAGCCCTGGCGTGTGAGGTCTACATAAGAAATGGTGGAACCCATTTATTTTCCTTTCCTTTTTTTTTCTTCCCAAATCACCATGGACCTGCTCAATTCCCTTTTAAGAAATTCACAATTTAGGTTCTGTCAGCAGCTCTGGGATCTTTTGTTAGGTGCACTTAAAATGCCAGATTAAATATTAATACGTGGTTCGAGTTATGCTATTTTGCAAGCCCTGAAACCCTATTAGTAAATCATGATCTGGTGACTGATGCAAGAAATTTCAAGGCGTTAAGAGTGCAGATTGCTTTCTGCCCCTCAATCTGATAGATCGCTAGTTTTTAGTAAATTGGGTCTCTGGACTTTTAGCTGGAAGCAGGTACATATTTTCCAGTAGCAGAGAACATGGTCCACCTACTGTAGCATTTTCTACACACGATGTGCACCCAACCTCACAAACAGATTTTTTTTGCACAATATATAATGATCTTTGCACAAGCAGTGATTTACTTTACAATATACTCTTGCTTCTGTGGCAAAATGCCCTAGAAGAAACAGTTACAGATTTCCTAGGCTTCTACAAATGCTTGAAAGGAAAATAAAAAGAGGAGAGGCTGATCTGAGAATTGAGTTATATCAATCTCATTAGCATCTTTTTAAAATCAGAAACTATGAAATGAAGGTCATTCTAGATCTAGAGAGTGTCAACAGCATCTCTTAAACTATTGGAAGGTAGAAGATGCAGAGACCCACAGGAGATCTGTGAAAAGTCTTTGAAAATAAGGTATCAGGAAATAAAAGTTGCAAAGCATCCTCTCCATTCTTTCCAAAAATGTGTTGGCACAACACACAACTGCCCTAGAAAAGTGAGTGAATTTCAAAAAATTGCTTGTTTCTGAAATGTGGCCAAAGTCATTTTTGATCCCTTGGTAATCCAGGTGGCAAAACATCTTAATTGGTAATACATGTTTCACACAGATGGGCCTTGACTCCTAATTCCTTGTCATGTGAATTAACATATTTCATTATAGTATTTACTAACTATAAAGCATTTCCTCTCAGCGGATACTTTCCAAGCTTCTGTTGGGTTCTGCTTTACCATCTGTCCATTTTTTTTTCTTTTTTCAATTTTACAGACTTTCCTATAGTACAGATTTAGTCATAGGTTTAAAGGGGTGAGAATGAATACTACTGGCTTTTCTTTTCTCTCCCTTTCTTTTATTATTATTATTATTATTATTATTGGCTTAGAAATAACTTGAGTTCAAAAATACAAATCAACAATCTATGCCTAGAATCATATTTCCAGTGTCTTCACCAAATTTTCATGTCTAGGAATATAAAAATCATTATTGAGTGATTTCAAATAATTATAATCAAGTTTTAATTTATAAAACTAGTCACTTTATTATATTATAATCTCACATCCTATATAAGATTCAACTGCGCACAAATATATAACAATTTTTCCAATGACTAAATTTTTCCAATGATTGTCAAAGTTTTGACAATCACACACTCCAACAATTATAAAATTGTGCTTATTTAATGCAGAAAGGGCAGTTGGAAACCAGGCACTATTTTCTAGTTAGACAGCCTAAAACATCTTTTGTGTGTTTTCCTCTTCCACTTTGGTTTTGGCTTCATGATTCTACACTCTCCTGTCTTACATATAAAGGGGCCTATGAAATCCTCTTGCTGCTTTTTGATCCCTTGGTAATCCAGGTGGCAAAACATCTTAATTGGTAGCTATGATCCTCTTTACCATACCATGAAAGACCGATGTCTTCACGTTCCTCTCTATTCTCTCAAAATTTTAGTTCATTTTCCAAGATAAAGGGGAAAAGAAGAGAACTGACTGCCACCACAGATTATGTACTAAAACAGATTCTAAACCAAGTGTTCTCAGCACCTGACTCCATTAGGACATCCTGTTTCACACTCCACACAACCCCTGTGCTTCCCATTAATAATCATGCCTAGACTTGCTACTTTAATTATTTTTAATGACTGTGTTTTTCATTTTATCAAACTTAAGATCAGGAGCATTGTCTGTCTCATGCATGAAGCATAGTTCTTGCTTGTACTAATTATTCATTAACTATTGGTTAACCAATGTTTGAATGAATAGTTCTTAGACTCTAAGTAATAAGTTATTTTTGGAAGAAAAGTTATATATGCTTCAGAGGAATAGCAGGTAGCATGAAAGCATAAATATCTCTGACATTTTGGTTTGCTGCTCTCATTGGCATAGATTTTTAACATGCCATTTTAGTGGAGGAAAACATGACAATTCAACTTGGAGGTAATCAGTTGAGACATTTCCCTTGACTTGCAATTAATGGAGGAAACATTCTGCCTTACTGCATATCTATCAACCAAGAGATAAGTGGTTGGACCAGAAATTCTCTAAGGTCCCATTTACCACTAAATTCCGTTCTATTTGTCTATACAGTTTTCCTAAATACTGTATAAAGTATACAGGTAAGCTGCAAAAACAAAGAGATAAACAATATAGTAGTTTAAAACAGTCACAAGATCATTCTTCATGGACAGTATAGAAGGAGGCAAACCAGGGTTAGTAAGCAGCTCTGAACAGGCTCATAAAAGCTGCCTGTCTCCTTCTATCTTGTTGATCTAACATTTCACTTTAAAACCAGGCCTGTATTCCTACTGGTGAGAAGGTATGAAAAGAGGAAGGAAAGCACAAGTATTCTAATTATATAACTATTACAAGGGACACTTCAAAATGAAGTCTACACAGATGGTCCTGTGTAGATACTAGAAAGGAGAGAATGTAAACTAGGAGGAACTTAATTATATCTATTTTTGAGGACATCTCTCAAAGTGCATTTTCATTTCTATGAATCTCACTAATTGTTCAAACTCTGGCTCTTTTGGCCTTGAAGTCACTCTATTTCTCTGTCTTACTTTTCTCTATGACAAAATGAAAAGTTTGAACTAATTTATTGAAAATGTTATTCAGCCTCTAAATTCTGTGATTCTCATTGTTTTGGACATAAGAGAAATAGAGAATTTCACTATATAATTTTACACATGCATAGAAATATCCATAATTCAAAATATGCTACTGAGCAACTTCAAAATGTCCTATAAAAGAAAATTTATTCTGAAAATTCATCAAATGTTAAAGTTCATTAATAATCCTTAGTCTTCTCTGTGACCTCAAGAGCTCTGATTCTTCATATTTTGTATTAATACAAAAGTTATGTTAGGACATATTTTCAGTCATGGAACAATCATGACCAGGTAGCTGTTCTCTCTAAGTCAAGAGCCAAAAGGACAGGCCCTTAACTACGATGGGACAAGAGTAAAAGAGAGGATGAAAGCATTATAAGACTCATTAGATATTTGAGTACACATCTACTATGTAAGACATAATGTACAAAATATGCTGAAAGATACTATAAAAAACCAAAGCTACTCTTTGTTCTTAGTAACTTTATAGTTTCATGGGTTAATGGTGGCTTGTTATCTATAATAATAAAAGTATAATATGCAAATTGACCAAACAGCAGAACGACCATCCAGACAACCTTCCGGACAACAACGCTATGATTTGCACTGACACCTGACCAGCCAAGGCAGGAGAGAAGCTAATTGGTTGGGGTGCCCTGCTATAACCACACGATCATTCTGCCATTGGCTGGTAGGGTGATTGATGGGGATCTGGGGGCTCTGTGATCACCCAGGCTATCTGGCCACAGCACTGTGGTGAATAAGCGGGGCCTCCCTCTGTGGAGCAGTCAATCTGGGGGCCCTGTGATTGATTGCCCCATAGAGGGAGGCCCAGGCCACTGACCAGCAACACTGTGGTGGGTGTGCAGGGCCAGCCAGCGATCGCCCCACAGAGGGAGGCCCAAGCCACCCAAATGGCAAGCAGTAGCAGTGGCATGGGCAGGGCCAGCTGCTGGCAGCCAAGGAAAAGAAAGCCCTGACAGGCCCTGATCGCCGCCCAAGCCTAGAGACCCTTCCCAAGGGATCCTGGATTGCAAGAAGGTGCAGGCTGAACTGAGGAACACACACACACACACACACACACACACACACACACACACACACACACATGAATTTTGTGTACCGAGTCTCTAGCCTTTGTTATAAAAATGAAATGAAATGTCCTAGGATATTTTAGCAGAACCAAGATATCTGCAGATAGAGTCAATTATAGCAGGACTTGAGGGTCAGTGCAAAAAATTGTGTGTGGGTAGGGTCCCTAGGCCTAGCCTGCGTTCAGGGCCATCTTACACCTGCTTGCCAGTCCTAGTCTCGCTCTACCACTGCCACTCACCCAATTCCCCTCACCAGTCCCCAGTCCCACCCCACCACCACCCACCCCAGTTCCCCATGGTTCCCCATTTGCCACCCAGCAATTGGAGCCTGTGGGCCAGGACCAAAAGGTGGTCAATGCACCTAATAGCAACTGGTTGAGTGGTCTTTCTGGTCATTACACCATTATGGCCACTGGGCTTTTATTATATGGGCTGGAAAGCAGGGTAGAGGTAAGACCTCTTGGGGAAATTAAGTTTTTCCTTGTGCTGAAAGCCAAATTCAATTTGGTGGACAATTAGCATACTTTTGTGTTTGAATTATATGGCAATTTAGAATTTTGGTTTATATAAATAGACATTTACTGTCATAAATTTATATAAACAAAGTAAGGTAGTAGGAATACCAATTGTGAGGGAATCCATGTTGGTAATACATTTTTCTTAAAAACTAGTGGCCTGGAGCACAAAATTTATGCACGGAGGGCGGGTTTCCTCAGCCTAGCTTGTACCCTCTCCTATCTGACATCCCTCTTGCAATCTGGGCTCCTAACTGCTCACCTGTCTGCCAGCCTGATCTCACCACCAACTAACCTCTCTAGCAGTCCTGGTTGCCCCCAACTTCCCTCCTCTGCCAGCCTGATCTCGCCCCCAACTCCCCTCCCCTGCCAGCCAATTTGCTTCTGATGGGTCAGTTTGTATGCCAGTCCATGTCAAAAGCTCTACCTCCTAGGTAGCCATTGGATCCTCACAGTTCACCCAGATTTGGTTCTGATTGGTCAGTTTCTATGCCAGTCAGCATCTCCAGGTCTATCCCTGGGCCTGACTAAAGAGGCAATGGCTGATCAACAGCTGCCACAGAGGCTTTTGACCAGACCTTGCCTCTTTCTCCAGGCTTTTCTCTGGGCCTGACCTGCAGCCCCCTTGGCAGTCAGAGCTGGGTCACCATTGGTTGGTCGTTATGGACCCTGGGTTTTTATATATTAGGATTGCACAAACTCAAACACACAACATTGGAGTCAAAATCAAAGTTCTTATATTTGGAAATAAGACTGGCACAATTTATATAAGTTCCAGTCCTGATGGGGACTGAAATATTAAAGAAGACAATAGCAGCAATTCAGGAATGGAGAGCAAAATAGATGGAATTATGGTTCAGAAAATAAGATTAGCATTTGGAAAGATTGTAATGTACTAGTCAAAATAGTTTGGGATTTTGTTCATTAAATGATGAAACTATTGCAATGTTTGGTTTTGTTCTTAGCTGGAAAATGACATCATCAGAGCTGTTTTGCAGGAAGAAAAAAATTCATTAGAGGTGGTTTGGAAAGGGGTGAGGTAATGTAGGAAAATTCATTAATTTCATACTCTTCCTATTGAACAATGAAAATATGCTATCTTTAGTGTTTTGTACCAGATCTGTAACCAAGAATGTGATTAGATGAAGGCTAAAAAACAATGTGCTGTTGAAAAGAACTATATGTTGGCAATTAAAATAAATACAAGAGAAATTCAGAGGCAGAATCTTTAAGATTAAAAGTCTGAGTGGAAAGTAAAAGTTCAAAATAAAACAGATATAGAGCTTGAATGACTAAGGAGATATTAGTATCATTAACAAAAAAAAAAAGAATGTAGAAGTTATTTGCTGTTGTGAAGGTCAGAAAACACATTGAACTTAATCTATTGACAATTAAATCATATATCAAATTTTAAAAATTATCTATTGTTGAAAGTATTACAGATGACCCCATCCCCCATCCCCTATTGACCTTGTCACATGCATTTAGACTTAAGAAACTGGAATTTGGTAAACAGGCGTAGAGAGAAAGAATAAGAAAATTAACCCTTACCTGTAAAGACAAATGTTAAAACCATGGCGCTATATCAGATGACAGAGATGAAGTACTTAAAAACAGAGAAGGTAAACCAGGAGAGCAGAATCATCCATTCATTCAACAAGTAACTACTCAACAGGTATGGAAAGTAAAGGCAGGGAGATTTTTAAGAAAGCAAGAGGTTTACATTAAAAAAATACTAAAAAGCTGCCAAGTGGACTAAGGCTTGAGAAAGACAATATATTGTGTTAGAAAATTATTGGCTATTTTTAAAGTGATCAATAGAAAATATGAAAGCAAATTTTTCATATGCTAAAAAGAGAGAACAATTAAGAAAGTAATCCTTGGCCCATTTGGCTCAGTTGGTTGAGCATAGTCCCACAGAGGTGACAGGTTTGATTCCTATTCAGCACATATCCTCAGGTTTTAGGTTCAGTTCCTAATACAGGATGTGCAGGAGGAAGTCCATCAGTGTTTCTTTTCCCTCCCTCTTTTTAAAAATAAATAAAAGATATATTAAAAAAATAAAGTTAGGCCACAGGATAGAATTTTATTTTCATAAAATGTGAAGAACCTAAGCAACTTTTAAATCACAGGTTTTTTGTTTTTGTTTTTGTTTTTTAAAGTTATTATGGCTAAGGGGAAATGGAAAATATCTTGATGGGTCAACATGTTTAGTGCTTCAGTTCCAGGGGGTCATCTTTTACATGTGAGAAATATACCTTGGTGTAAACATTAATTTATAAAGCTCATCTTCATATTTTTGTAGGTTACCTACCTTTTTATAGCAAAAAACACTGTAAGATCTGTGACCTTACTGAGATACTCATAAGCCTAGTGAATTTGAGGTTAGGCTCTATCAGGTCTCACATTTGTAGGAGTTCTAGTCAAATTTTGTCATTGGATCCCTGTGAAAAGTAGAATTTCTCTAACCAACTTTTGCAATAGTAAGATTCATGCTTCAGCAATAAAGAAATTTATTATGAGTTTTATTAGGTTGCAACTAATTTCTATCTGATCTCAAATGTCACCTTGCACCTATGTAAAGAGGATTATTTATGTAATTATCTGCACACGTGTCCTCATCAACCAGTACACATAATCATTTCATAGCATTCAAATTCAGCACAAAAACATCAAGGCCAGTGTACAAATATTACTTCTCTAATGGGTTTTCATTTCTAGAGGTCGTCAGGGGAAGGGATTAATTTTCCTGCTTTATTGTACACACAGCGCAGCACACAGAGTCAGGTTACAATGCCCCTATCTTGAAAATTGCATTTAGATGTAATAAGAAAGGCGCTTTTAAAAACAATTTTACAATTTTAGATTCATTAACTGCACCTCACTCCATCTTGGCTAACGGGTTTTGAATAACATTGATTCTTGTCAATTTTAGAAGGAAACTGTTTCAAATGCTTTTTAAAAATTATTTTTCCATCCTTTCTTTAATGATTCTTATATTGCCTATGTAGATCAGTCTCCAAGTGCTCTGTATCATGGCATTTCTGAAGAGCAACTTTTAATTGAACAATGTGGAGAATTAGGAATGACAGAGACCTGACACACTGCTTGCGTTGAAGTCAACATTTATTGAAGTTCAGGTAAAGTTTAGTGCTACTCTAATCAGTCCCTGCCTACAGAGCTTAGTTTTTTGTAGGGGTTATTTGATTAAAATATCAAATAGATTTTGCAAATCTAGAAAATATTTATTTGACATATGTAAACCATAATATTTATCCATGAAGCATTAAGCTTGGAAGAGGTTTGTCTTAAAGGGATCATTTCTCTCTACAGGGCAAAGGCAGCTGCTGGTCCCAATAAGTTAACAGGGTGATACAGTGAAGCGACCTGTAAATTGAACGATCATGCTTTGCAGCTATACATTGGTGTTACTTCAAAAAGGTGTGGGCCACTGGTGTAGCTCAATGGTTGAGCGTGGATCTATGAGCCAATTCTCAGTCAGGGCACATGCCTGGGTTGTGAGTTTGATTCACAGTGTGGAAAGTGCAGAAGGCAGCCCAACAATGATTCTCCCTCATCATTGATGTTTTGCTCTCTCCCTCTTTTTTTCTCTGAAATCAATTTAAAAAAATTTTAAAAAGATATGTATATATGTACATCTTTTCCTATTTTAATAAAAACAGATATTTTATGCTAAATTGAAAGTTTTAAAAATCTTTTTAAAATTCATTGTTGTATTAAGTTTAAACCAGAAATAACCCTCTTAAGGAAATACTAGAATTACTAAATCATAGAATTGGAAGACTCTTGGATATCACCCAAGCCATTCAACTCAGATGAGGAGCCTGAGGCTCAGAGAAGAGTTTATTAGAGGCAGAATTGGGACCACTGAATACTGAATTCCTATTCCAGGATTCTTTCATGCAGCACAGTGATGCAATTATGAGCACTATTCAGATTATTTAGTGATTTTGGAAATACTACTGATGTATTTGTGCATGTATAAGATGTGCATGATTTTGGACAAAAAAAATGAATTCTTAATTTTCAATATTTACCAGAATACACCCTGTCAATTTTAATCTTTTAATAAGAATTCATATTTCTCTTATGAATTTAAAAAATAAATGCAACCCAAATTCTAAATTGTAAAATTTTTACTTTTCAATGGTCTGAAATTTTACACATTGATATCAGTGGTACTTAATTATTTGTGTGTCATTCATAACTATAATAATCCAGGGAAACCATGGAAATCTTGTCAGAATAAAGTTTTTCAATTCAGAAAATAAAACATTGTAAAGTCGCAAAAGAAACCAATGATATAAAAATAGATTTTGTTATTTAAGAAAACAGTTTTGATAAAGTAATATTTGTGCTTGTTTATTAATTTTAAATAAAATCCAGTAGTGAATTTAATAGAAAATATGATGTCAAAGTGGTATGATTATAAAATATATTTTGTGATATATGCAATAAGTATACTGTGATATAAAAATATCTGGTTTCTACTGGTGATAAAGATATAGGTAGTGCTCATAGTAATACTTTTGTAGTGTGTTGCCAACATGTGTTTGAAATAAAATCCTCAATTTCAATTAGAAGTTCCTAAAAATAAAGATATTAATGTTTCCTAAATTCCAGAACTCCATCTTAAGATCCCCTTATCTACATTGTTTTCCATGTTTTTGGTGCTTTAACACCAGGGCCAAACCCGCTTACAAGATGGGTAAGAGCTAGGGAGCCCAAGGCTGTTCTAGAAAAAGACTATGTCTCCTCACAGAGGCACTGATTGCCTATCTGAGCACCTAAGACTTCACTGCCCTGATGGCAGCCTTCCCTGGGCCCATTGCACTCACTTGATGTATGCTTCTCTGGACCTTCACATTTCCTCATGGACATTGACTTGGCTTACCCCTCTCACTCCAGATTTACTCTGCTCCCTGCCCCTCTCCTAATCCTCTAAACTTAATATTTGATTTGGATTATGTGGCTGCTACCATAGCCAGAGGAATTACTATACCATCCTATATAATAAAAGCCTAATATGCTAAGTGTCCAGTCAAGCAGTTGGTGGTTCAACCAATCAAAGAATACTATGCTAATGATATGCTAAGGCTACTCAACCACTTGCTATGACATGCACTGACTACCAGGGAGAAGACAACCAACAAGTCGACCAGTTGCTTATCATGTGCACTCACCACCAAGGGACAAATACTCTGACTCGTAGGTTAGCTTGCTGCTGGAGTCTGGCCAATCAGGACAGAGCAAGATGGGCTGGACACCCCCAGGAGCCTTCCCACATCCCCTCCCTGGTTAGCCAATCTCCTGCATTCCTCCCTGGCCCCAATTGTGCACTAGTGGGGTCCCTCAGCCTGGCCTCCACCCTCTCGCAATATGGGACCCTTTGGGAGATGTTGGAGAACCAGTTTTGGCTCCATACCGCAGGCCAGGCCAAGGGACCCCACTGGTGCATGAATTCATGCACCAGGCCTCTAGTTAGTATAATAATACATACATTTCCCTTTCTTGCAAATGAGTTGAATATTCTCATATTCTCTCTCTCTCTCTCTCTCTCTCTCTCTCTCTCTCTCCTCTCCACCCCACACTCATATTGTTTGACTTTTTAATTTGATTAAAATATTTCCAGATTAAAAAAAAAATCCTTCTACTCAGCACCATTTCACTGAGTAATCTGACTATAATTCAGAGAAAGTTATAAGAAAATTGTAGTCTTGTATGCACATAAAAATGCTTGGCTTATATTTTCCTATTTCAATAATTTTATTTTAAAACCAATGTGTGTGATCTCAAATATTTTAAAAAGAGAAAAATACAACCCAAATGAACATTATATGACCAGTTAAAAAACATTCATATTCCAAACATAACAATTAAACATTTTATTGCCTTTTGAGTATAATAAAGTATCAGTATGAATTAATCAGAAACCAAGTTTATTAATAGGAAAATTACCAGTTTCCAACAGGACATTCCATCTTTATGGCACTCACATATTTCCTTTTGAAAAAATTTTAAACCCACTTACACTCTGATTAGATATCAATGAAAAGTCAAATATGTTTTGGCTTATTTTAGATATATTTTGGGGTGCGGGGGAAAATAATTCTTCAAATTCTGAAAAATGTATAAACTTTCTACCTAAGGAAAAATAAGTATTTGTATATAGTTATATAAAAATATTTCTGGCCCTGGCCAGGTAGCTTAGCTGGTTAGAATGTTGTCCTGATTAGCCAAGATTGCAGGTTTGATGCCCAGTTAGGGTACAAGAATTAACTAATGAGTGCATAAATAAGTGGAACAACAAATAGATGTTTCTCCCTTCCTCTCTCTCTAAATTAATAAAAATAAGTCATATATAGTAAAAGGCTAATATACAAATAAACTGATCAGCAGAACAACCAAACATCTGGTCGCTATGACATGTGGTGATTCACCATCTCCCCCTGCTCCTGAGGAGCAATTGGGATTGGCAGCCACCTCTCACACATGCTTACAGCACCAACCCTGCTTGCACCCACTGCCAGCGCCAGGCAATGATCCCGATCACTCAGCACTGGTAGCAAATGCAAGCAGGGCTGATGTGTTAGCATGTGGGAATGGTGGCAGACAGGGGACTGAGGCTACAGTCGGAAGGGCCAAGTAGGGGTGAGGAGGATGGGCTGAACCCTGCCCCTGTGCCCACCGCAGCCTCATGGACCACAGTTCCTTTCAAGATGCATGGATTTGTGCACTGGGTCCCTAGTAAATAAATAATTTTCCTGGAGGTTTCTGGGATTCCTAAATCAACATATCTAGGAATACTATTCAAGATGGTCTAGATTACAGTATGGTTACAAATGACCCCAAAATTTCAGGGACTCACAACAATTAGGGTTTAACTCTACCTCCCATTACATGTCAATTATTTGATGGTGTTGGGTGACAATGCTCCACAGGTCTCTTGCATTTTTGCATGTCTTGCAACAGGTACTGATTGCTTTTGTTCTGAACTATCTTTTCAACAATTTGTAGCTAACAATGTTTAAAGACAGAAATATGTAGATCTCCAGAGAAAATGGTAGATTTGTATACTGTCCAGTACAATAAAGACACTGTCTTTTTCTAGTACAAATGAATTTTCAAAAAAGAAAAATAAGCCATTCTTTTTGGAAATGTAACAAAAATAAATAAATAAAACCCCTAGTAATAAACTTAACAATGTGAAGCACCAATATACTGAAAACTACAAAGCATTATTTTAAGAGATTAAAATGAAACAATGAAATGGAAAGTTATAACATGTCATGGATTATAAAAATCAGCATTGTTAAAATGGCCATCTCATCCAAAGAAATATACAGATTTGATACAATTCCCATCAAAATCCCAAATACATTAAAAAAATATAACAAAAAATCATCAGATTTGTATAAAAACCTCAAAAGAGCCTGAATAGCAAAAGCAATCCTCATGAAAAAGAATGAAGTCAGAGGTATCACACTACCTGACTTCAAATTATACTACAGAGCAATGATAATCAAAACAGCATGGTATTGGCAGAAAAACAAACACGCAGACCAATTGAAAAGAACTGAGAGCACAGAAATAAAGCCACATATATATGAGTAAATAATTTTTTAGATAAAACCTAAAACATATAATGGAGAAAAGAAATCCTCTTTAATAAATGGTGCTAGGAAAGTGGGAAAGCCACATGCAAAAAAATTAAACTAGAGTATAGTTTGTCCCCATGTACAAAAATTAATTTAAAGTGGATCAAAAACCTAAATATAAGATTTGAACAATAAATTATATAGAAGAAAACATAGGTACTAAATTTATGGGCCTGAGTCTTAGAGAAAATTTTATGAATTTGTCTCCAACTGCAAGGGAAGTAAATGCAAAAGTAAATGAATGGGACTTTATTAAGCTAAAAAAATTCTGCACAGCAAAAGAAACCTCCATCAAAACTAGAAGGCAATTTCCCAGCCACTGTTCTCAGTGGTTGAGCATTGACCCATGAACCAGGAGGTCAGGGTTCAATTCCTGGTTAGGGCATATGCCAAGGTGGTAGACTCCATTCCTAGCAGAGGTCATGCAGGAGGCAGTTAATCAATGATTCTCTCTCATTACTGATGTTTCTATCTCTTTCTCCTTTTTTCTCTCTAAAACAACAATAAACAAAATAATAAACACACACACACACACACACACACACACACATGAAAACAAGGAACAACAAAAAAAATTGAAACAAAACGAAAACACTAAAAGGCAATCAACTGAATAGAGGTAGGCAATTGCAAACAACAGCTTCAACAGGGGGTTAATATTAAAAATATTTCAACTCGAGAGAGAAAATGGTGGCGGAGTAGACAGATGCGTCTGGAGCTTTGTGGCTGGGCAGAAGGAGAGAGAGCGGCTGAGAGTCACACTAGGAGTGTTTGTTGGCAGGTTAAGAGCCAGTTATCCTCCAGGAGAAGGCGGGGAACTGCTGGACGGGGATCTCCTGGCCAGGCAGCCCCACTGCCACGGGGTTTTTGTCCGCCTTAGCCACCAGTGAGAACACGGAGACCACGCCATCTTGCAGAGGGAGGTGGATGTCTGCAGCCATCTGAAGCCGGCAGCTGCGCACACATCAAGCAGCTGGGGACCCGGGGACCCAGAACACTGCTCTCCAATCGGCACAGACACGCGGCGGAATCAGAGATCCACAGAGCACACGGAAAGGTCAGATTGCGCCTGAGACAAGGGGGAGGTGGATGTCTGCGGAAGTCTGAAAGCTGCGGCTGATGGAGGCACCCACCGAGCACGGCTTTCCAGGAAGCACGGATGTGCGCAGGCATCGGAATCGGAGATCCATGCAGCGCGAGGAAGGGTCAGATTTTGCCTGGGCCAGGGTGAGGTCTCCTATCCCCCACACAACAGAGACGCGCATGCTGTGGGAGCCTGGCTGAGGGAAAGTTGCCTCTGGAGAGGTCCCCAGAGGTGGTCAGGGCGTGATCCCTAAGTGTGGAGGCAAACCCTCTGAGCTGTTGACAGAGGAGAGCTCTGGAAAACGACTCCTTTTTTTTCTGGGGCAGAGGGACAGCCTGGAAGTTATTACAGTGTCCCAGCTGCAAAACCCCCACAAACTGGCTTTGAGAACCACAGAGTAGCAGGATCTGAGCACAGCCTAGAGAGGTCCTGTGCTTTGTCTCAGAGATCAATTCTGAAACACTGCCACCCAGTGGATGACACACAAATTGACTCTCACATAACCACAAAAGAATAAAGAGATTAAAAGACCAAGAGGGGAACACAGGGAACTGCAATACCTTCCCTACTGGGAAACAGGAGTGCCAAGCAGAATAATAGTGGAAGTGAAGGACCATTCTAATTTTTTTTTTCTTTTTCTTTTCATTTTCACATAAGACTTTTTTTTTCTTTCCACATCAATTGATTTTTCCTTTTTAATAATTACATTTTTGTTTTAAACTAGTATTATTATTTATTATTAGTACTTTACCTTTTTGGAAAAAAACAAGTGTCATTTTGTTTTCTAGTTATTTTATTTCAGTATTAGAGTTCTACATTCTATTTTCATCTTTCCTTTAGCATAATGTTACTCCAACTCAACTCTACCTTTATGCCAACACTTTCCTCCTAGTTTCCCCCATTTTGTTGTCTTAGTTCTCTTTCCCTTTTCCAACTTTAGATTCTCCCTATTCTTTCTCTTTACCTGGTTAAAATTTCACCCCATTTATATATCTAATTTCAAATCCCCTACTGCAAGTCCACACAAACCTCTCCTTGTCTTCACTAGCCAAAAAGTTGTTTTTTCTCTATGTCCTTTTGTTGCTATTTGCCTAAAAAGTGATTATATCGATTTTTTGAAATTTTTTGTGAGATTCTTTTAGTTTATTCTACTTGTTTTATTTTGCTTTTTGCTTGTTTTGTTTTCTACCTCTTTTCCCTCACCTCCCTCAATACCAGTTGATATTTGCAGTTTACATTAATCTCTAGGTACTGGTTGCTGGCCTTTATTGGGATTAATGACTGTTCTATTGGAGTTGTCTCCTGACATCTATATTTTGTTCCCCTTTTCTCTCTTATACACTTTCTTTTCTCTCTGACTTTTTTCTCTTCCTCTTTCCTTCTCCTTCTTCTCCTTTTTATTTTCTTATTTATTTTTTTGTTCATTTATTTATCTTTTTTTTTCCTCTCTCGCTCTCCCAATTTGATTTTGGCATGTGTTTCTTTTCTTTTTTCCTCATTTTCCTCTTCTTCTTTCTCTATTTACCCCTAATTTGTCCTTCATTGGTGGTCACATTAATTGTGATTATTAACATCCTGAATACATTTCGACTCAGTGCCTTGTATGCTGTACCTGGTCATGTTGTAGTTTGTGCTTTTCAATCAACATAGGAGAGAGAACTACATAACCAGACACCCGGAGAAGAAAGACCATGGGCAGAAAAAGAAACAGCCCACAAAAGACAGAAAGGCAGGTTTCACCAGAAAAGGAAGGAAACGAAATAGAAGCAGAAAAAAGCCTGCCTGAGAAAGAGTTCAGAGAAACGATCATAAGGTGATTGAAAAGAATGGAAGACAAATTCAACAATATGAGTAAGAGCCAAGAGGAAGTGAAGAAGAGCCAAGAGGAAGTGAAGAAGACCCAAGAGGAGATGAAGAAGCAGCAAGAAGAAATGCAGAAGAAACTAGATGAGTGCAGAATAAACAAGAAGTAATGAACAATGACATCACTGCTATAAAGAACTCGATACAAAGCAACAAGAGTAGATTAGAAGAAGCAGAGGACCGCATCAGTGAGCTAGAAGACATGGTAGGAAAAAATACCCAAGCACAGCAGCTTCTAGAAAAAAAAGTTAAAAAGCAAGAGGAGAGTCTAAGGGAACTTTGGGATAACATGAAACAAAACAACATCCGTATAATTGGTGTTCCAGAAAGAGTGGAAACTGAACAAGGATTAGAGAACGTGTTTGAAGAAATAATGACAGAAAATTTCCCCAGTATAGAAAAGAAAAAATAAACACAAATCCAAGAAGCTTACAGAGTCCCAAGCAAAATGAACCCCACAAAACCAACACCAAGGCACATTATAATTAAATTGGCAAACAGCAACGACAAAGCAAGAATCTTAAATGAGGCCAGAAAGAAACAGAAAGTTACCTACAAAGGAAACCCCATAAGACTAGCTACTGATTTTTCAACAGAAACTTGTCAGGCTAGAAGGGAATGGAATGAAATATACACAGTCATTCAAAGGACAGGTCTGAATCCAAGAATACTGTACACTGCAAGACTCTCAATCAAAACTGAAGGTGAAAACAAAAGCTTCACAGACAAAAATGGACAAAGGGAATATATTACCACCAAACCAGCAATGTAAGAAATGTTAAAGGGTCTGCTGTAATAAAAAGAAAGAGGAAGCGAAGAAGGAGCTCAGGGGTAAGGACTAAAAATGCCAACAGATAAGTACTTATCAATAATAACTTTAAATGTAAACGGATTAAATGCTCCAATCAAAAGACATAGGGTAACCAATTGGATAAGAAAACATGATCCATATATCTGCTGTCTGCAAGAAACCCACCTCAGGAAAAGAGATGCACACAGATTGAGGGTGAAGAGATGGAAGATGGTATTTCAGGCAAATGGAAATGAAAAAAAAGCTGGGGTGGCAATACTTATATCTGAAAAATTAGATCTCAAAGGAAAAGACATAACAAGAGATAAAGAAGGCCACTTTATAATAAGGAAACAATCCAACAAGAAGAAATAACTCTGGTAAACATATATGCATCCAATATAGGAGCACCTATATACATAAAAAAACTCTTGGAGGATATTAAGGGAGAGATTGACAGCAATACAATCATAGTAGGAGACTTTAATACCCCACTGTCACCACTGGACAAATCCTCTTAACAAAAAATCAGTAGAGAAACATCAATCCTAAATGACACACTAGACCAGATGGAATTAATTGACATCTTCAGAACATTTCACCCCAAAGACACAGAATATACATTCTTCATCAGTGCACATGGGTCATTTTCAAAGATAGATCATATGTTGGGTCATAAGAAAAGTCTCTTCAAATTCAAGAAGATAGAAATCATATCAAGCATTTTCTCAGACCACAGTGGCATAAAACTGGAAATCAACTATAATAAAAACAATAGAAAGAAATCAAACACATGGAGACTAAACAGCATGCTATTAAACAACGACTAGGTAACCAGAGAGATCAAGGAAGAAATAAAAAA
>PVJN01008641.1:0-64209 GCA_004026805.1 Lasiurus borealis | reverse complement strand
CCAGGCCAGCAAAGAGGGGGCAGTTGGGGGTGACCTGGCCCTCAGTGGGGGGGGGGCAGTTAGGGGCAATCAGGTCGGCACACAGAGGCAGCGAGGGGCAATCAGGCTGGTTCAGGGGGGCAGACAGGCGCGACCAGGCAGGCAGACAGGTGAGTGATTAGGAGCCAGTGGTCCAGGATTATGCGAAGGATGTCCAACTGCTGGTTAGGACATCTTCCTCACAAACTGGCAGTTGGACATCCCCCAAGGGGTCCCAGATTGGAGAGGGTGCAGGCTGGACTGAGGAGACCTCCCTGTGAACAAATTTCATGCACTAGGCCTCAAGTTTAATATAACATTTTTTCTGGAATCATCAATGTTCTAACACTCTGAGTATTTTTAAATAAATGTTTTGTATAAGTAGCTAAAAGGAACCATTTAGTAAAAAGGGAAAAATAATTTTCAAAAGAGCATTTGAGGATCAAAAACACTTTAGGGAAATGGTTTAGGATTCTAAAGAAGAAATTAAGCAGAGAAAAGTCCCTTTCATATTTACTGGTGGGTAGATGAAAGTAAAAGTTCTGAAATAGAAAGAGCTCTGGAGCTCATTTGGGTACATTTGCCTGTAAACTGTGTAATATAAAAGAATGTTTCTGGACAATTTAATGGCCTTAGGGGGATAGTTTGTGGGTCACCACACAATTTCCTTTTATATTCATGCTGCTGGTATTGACTTGCCTATGGGTCTCCTGACCAACTTTTCCAACATCATTGAGCATGTGGAGGTATTAGAGCAATACTAGATTTGAAAGTGATTTTCAAAGATTCTTTCACACATAATTTCTTTGGGGAGAGGGGCTGTGGTGGTGACATTGGGGAATGGGCAGATCCCTGATCTGCTATTTTTTAACAAGTAAAAATTGTAGAGAATATAACTGTCACATCAAAATCTGAAAAATCTGCTTTCAATCAATGAAGGAGAAGCATCACATGATCTCACTCATTGGTGGATAATAAAGAACATTATAAACTGATGAACAAAAGGATAGATACAGAGACAGTAAAGCTTCAAACAGACTGTGAAATTACAGCAGGAAGATTAAAGTTAGGTGAGGTAGATAAGAGATCAATCAAAGGACTTTTATGCATGCATATAAGCATAACCAATGAACATAGACACTGGGGGGATGGGGTATGCCTGGGAGGGGGAGGGGGAGGGGGCAATGGGGAGATATGTATAAAAAATTAATAAAATTTAAAAAAAAGAAAAATCTGCTTTGACATTTTTCAAAGAGAGTGAAAATGCAGGCATACCTGACCAACAAATGACCCACTGAATACAGATTGATTCTTCTCTACAGTCACCTTCATCTTTCCTTCTCCAACAGAGCACTGACCCCAAGGCTTTTAGAGCATCCTACAAAGGAAATTCACCTTACATCAATCCAGAGTAAATAACAATCATTAGTACCTAGTGGTTTCCATTAACATTGTATCCCCACACCCTTAAATGGTAAGGAGACTTTTGTCAGCTGGTAGTATCAGAAGCATTACATCTTTGAGAGGCTGCATTTCCTAGTTCCAAAATTTGACTTACATTCTACTGATAAAACGTTTTTGTTGCTTTTTTAAAATATATTTTTATTGATTTCAGAGAGGAAGGGAGAGAGAGATAAAAACATCAATGATTAGAGAGAATCATTGATTGGCTGCCTCCTGCAAACCTCCACTGGTGATCAAGCCCACAACCTGGGCATATGCCCTGACCGGGAATTGAACCGGTGACCTCTTGGTTCCTGGGTCAATGCTCAACTGCTGAGCTACACCCAGATGGCTAAGGTGTTTTGTTTTTGTTTTTGTTTTTTTTGTTTTATTTTGTTTTGTTTTTAAGTATACATGGGATAAGCCCAAGGCATCCTAATATATAAAGACCCAGGGTTGTAATATCCAAAACAACTGAATACTCAACCAGAAGTCAGTGCTGGGTTGCCATGGAGACCCAGCACTGATTGCCCACCACTGTAGGTGCTGGAAGCCAGCACTAACTGCCAAGGAGGCTGTGGATCAGGCCCAAAGAGAGGCCTGGGGAGAGAGAAGCAAGATCTGATCCGTAGCCTCCATGGCAGCTGTTGATCAGCCCTTGCCTCTTTCTCAGGGCCTGGCCAGCAGCTGCACCTCTTTCTCTCAGGCCTCCACTGGGGCTGCTGATCAGCCCCGCCTCTCTGATCAGGCCCACTGATAGTCCCAGAGATGCTGACTGGCATAGAAACCAACCAATTAGAACCTAATCTGGGTGAAATACAAGGAGCCAATGGCTGCCTAGGAGGCAGAGCTTTTGACACTGACTGGCATAAAAACTGACCAATTAGAACCTAATCTGGGTGAAATGTGAAGGCAGAACCTAAGGTGGGGGCTGAGGAGGGTTTTTTAAGGGCAACAGCTGTTTAGTGTAAGGTGTAAGAAAATGGTTAAATTTTTTAATGACTGGTTTGGCAGAATAGTGCATATAGCTGGATATCAGTCCAGATATAGGGATTATGTATTTTTATCTGCCAAGAGCATGTCATCCTGATGAGAAAGGCTCCCCCCTTCCCATTTAAGCAATCCTATCCTATATAATCTATCTATACTTCTAAAAGGTTAATACGCTAATTATATTGGGTCCACTGGCCATCTTCTGGAAGTCTGACTTCCTTCCAGACAAAGCCATGGTGGTGGGGGCCAAAGTAGAGGCCATTAGGGGTGATCAGGCCAGCAGGGGAAGGCAGTTGAGGGTGAGATAAAGCTGGCAGGGAAAGGCTGTTGGGAGCAAGCAGGCTGGCAGGGGAGGACAGTTGGGGGCAAGATCACTGGCAGGGTAGGGCATTTAGGAACAATTAGGCTGGCAGGCAGAGAAGTTAGGGGTGATCAGGTAGGCAGGTAGAGGACTTAGGGGCAATCAGGCAGCCAGACAGAAGCACTTAGGGGCAATCATGCAGGCAAGCAGGGAAGCAGTTAGGAGCCAGTGGTCCCTGATTGTGAGAGGGATGTCCGACTGCCAGTTTAGTCCCGATCCTCATGGGTCAGACATTCCCTTAGGGGTCTCCGATTGGAGAGGGTGCAGGCTGGGCTGAGGTAACCCCACACCCCATGCATGAATTTTGTGCACTGTGATCCTAGTATATGAATAATGACAGTCAAGTTTGAGAGTGGTTTGAGGATAGCATTTCTAACCATTCTCCAAATGCCTCTAAAATTTTGCAATTTTGCTGAAATAAATAAAATACTGACATAGAAATCCAGAAACCTGGATTCAAATCCCAGCTCTTCCATTTACTAAATTATATAACCTTGACCCAAGGCAGTTAACCCAGGCCATACTTTCCCCAGCTGGAAATGGATATAATATCCATACTACCACATCTCACTCTTGTGAGGCATCAGAGAGCTGTTACAGGACACTGACTTTGAAGTGAGACAAGTGTAGGTTTGTATTTTACCTCATTATTTATCACATTAGATAATGTCTCTGAGTTTCAGTTTCTTACCTTCCAGTATTTATGGGAGGATTGAATCAAAATAAAATGTGGCTAATAAGTTCTGGGGTGATGAAAAATTGCAATGATCGTAAGAGATGTAGAAGGTGCTTGGAAACAATAGAGTGTTATCTAATATACTAGAGGCCCGGTGCACAAAATTCATGTATGGGGGTGGAGGGGTTTCCCTCAGTCCAGCCTGCACCCTCTCCAACCTAGGACCCCTTGGGGGAATGAGGGTCTTTGGCTGGATGAGGCAGGACTAAGGGGACTGGGAGACTGAGGCTGGATGAGGCATGTGGCACCTGCCTCTCCCCCACACCCCCAAGCAAGGCTGAGGGGACTGGAGGACTCCAGCTGGATGAAACTGGGCTGAGGGACTGGGCATCGCCATCTTGTGAGGGTGTGAAGGTCAATTAGTATATCGCCTCTTTATTAGATAGGATTATATTGTTCAACATTTGAATATGTACAGCCATTATGCAATTTAGATCACAACTTGAAATCACAACGCACACTGAACAGTCATAAGAATTCTTCACTACAAAGTCAGTCACTTTTAATTCCCAGATTCAAATAGGACATCGGACTGATCCAAGCTATTTCTTCAGAAATCTAAAGTTTTGGAGCCTCTGTGGACTGACTTGCTGTTGAACTCACAACAGGCTGTTTAACTTTTTCCTGAGAAGGAGGGTGGAATGCACTCTGCTTGTGTAGGGGTTTCTCCTGTGTAGCTGAATTACTGTAGAGATCGGTATTTCCTGTCTTTCTCCTCACGGGATGGCTGCAATGATGCGCCCACAAAAGCCTCTGTCCTGACTGCAGGGCAGGAAAATGGGAAGTTGATTTCAATGCTCACTAAGGATTTAATTAGCGGAGGAATCAGATACGTGTGCCTTTTTTAGCCTAGTTCCCCAAGAGAAGCATATTTAAGCTCAAAAGCATTGTCTGAAAGAAGCCTTTAGTGTGCCCAAAGGCTGATTGTAGCATTGCTTGATTGACAAAATGTGCCTCTTAGCAGTCTGAGTGAATTCCAATTTCCACCCCTAAATTATATAGCAAAAATTTAACAAAGCCACTATCTGAGTCTTATTCTTGCCCTTTCCAGATATTTTGATACATGCAAGAAACATAAAAGTGTTGTGGCTAGAATCAGAAAGAATATATATTTGCCTGTTTATGAGACAAAATAAGATGGTAATAGGCTGGATACAAATACAAATTACTAAATGGCTGCAGAAATTTCATGCCTATTACATTCTTAGCTTTACTTGAGAGACAGACTTACCATAAAAATATTTAAAATTTAAGCTACATTCTATGTGTCCTACTGGTTGAATGTCAAATCACACAGGTTTGAGTTAGAATCCAGGCTTCCACACTGACTGGTAGCTGATGACAAATACCCACTCTCTCTAACCCTCATTTGTCTCACCTGTAAATAGAGATAATAAAAATACCTACTTTATGAGACCATTGTGAAGGTTAAACTACTATATATATATATATATATATATATATATATATATATATATATAAAATATATTTTATTGATTTTTTTTACAGAGAGGAAGGGAGAGGGATAGAAAGTCAGAAACATCGATGAGAGAGAGATCGATCAGCCGCCTCCTGCACGACCCCTACTGGAGTTGTGCCCGCAAGCAAGATACATGCCCCCGGGACCTTTCAGTCCGCAGGCCAATGCTCTATCCACTGAGCCAAACCGGTCTCGACAAACTACTATATTTATAAAGCACTTAGCATGTCTAACTCAAAGCTATTTGACAACTATTTTACATGGAGATACCAGGGTTTTTTTAAAAACATATACCAACTTAGATTTTTTTTGCCTACTATTTCTCTTGATATTAAGATCCTAAGGACAAGAAAGAAACTGAAAGTCAACTGAATTAACGTGAATAAAGAAATTTTAAAATAAACAGCATAATTTTGAAAACAAAGAAATTAAGTCAACACAGAAATGGTTGTTGAAATTCTGAAAATTCAAGAGGTCTCAGAACTAGGAAACTTTAAGTCTTCAGCCCTCAAGAATCCTAAAGACTAGAATGGGGAGGAAAAAAAAAAAAAAACAGAAAGAAAAAGCACTCTACAAAAAAAATTAAGGAAGTTACAGAGTTCTTTGAAAAGCTTTAGAACAAAGTGGCATAGAGATTTGAACAGAGATTTTCAAAAGAACATTTCCTTATGCATTTAAATAAGTACTCATTGAGTGTGTGACATAATGCGAGGCTCTAGAAAAACAAGGTGATGCAACATGTTCTCTGCCTTTAAGAGAATTTCCACACCATAAGAGGCTTATTATAGTGGAAATTCATGCCAGGAAAGGGGAGGGAGCTCAGAGGAGAAATCACCTCTATCTCTTGGGCAAGGGGCTGGCAGTGCAAGCAGCCCTAACCAAGGAGGGAACCGGTAGATTGAACGAGAAGGGTGAGCAGTAACCAGCTGGGGGGAATGAAGGACAGGGAATCCCAAGCAGACAGACCTGTGTGCACAAAGCCACGGAGGCTGTAACAGCCCGGCATGCTTGAGGAACTGCGAGTCTGAGGTTGAGCTGACGTGGGCAGTACTTCTTCCTCTAGTCTAGGGCCTTTGCATGCTCCATGAGCTCGCTCTCCTCAAAAAGCTCACTCGGCTGTGCTTCAGGGATGTGTTCTAGTCTTTCACATACTTGGCTTAAATCTTTAGAAAGATTTTCAAAGCTTACAGCTTAATTTAGCCACCCTGTAATTCTCCAATGAATAACCCTATTTTTATTCTATGAACACATATTTATTAATATTATAAAATTTCCCTTATTGGCTTATCTGTTTATTTATTTACGGATGATCTGTTCTTAGTAGTTCCTTGGAAGTAGACACCCTATCATGTTCACCACAGTACAGTGGTACCTCAAGATATGAGTGTCCTAAAGTACAAGATTTTTGAGATACGAGCCATCGAGTGAGCAATTTTTGCTTTGAAATACGAGCAACAGTTGAGATACGAGTAATCGCGCGGATCGGCCGGCTGCACACGACCCACCAGTTTACCGCAACTCGAGTGTCTCATAGTTTCCCACGCCTCAAGGTTACGGAACGAATTAAATTCGTATCTCGAAGTACCACAGTATTCTCACTGCCTAGAATTCTGCCTTCCATAAGCAGACAATAAATATTTGGTTAAATAATGAAGTAAGTTGGACATGTAAGCAAGGGACAGAGCATGAAGGGATTTGTAAACTGTCTTAAAGATTGTGTGTACCCCTACCCGGTTTGACTCAGTGGAGAGAGCCTCAGCCTGCAGACTAAAGGGTCCCAGGTTAGATTCTGATCAATTGCACACACCTGGATTGTGGGCTTGATCCCCAGTAGGGAGCATGCAGGAGGCAGCTGACCAATAATTCTGCCTCATCATTGATGTTTCTATCTCTCTCCCTCTCCATTCCTCTCTAAAATTAATAAAAATGTATTCTTTTTTAAAGAAGATTATGTGTATTTGGTAGTTGAAGAGAAAGCACTGACGACTAATAAATAGGAATATATATATATATATATATATAAAATCAATTTCCTGTTAGAAGCTACTCTGATGATTATGTAGAAGATGCACTTCAGATGAATGAGACTACTGTAGTTTGAGATCTATTGAAGTAACTGATCCATTACATCTACGGTGAGGGAGGTAAGGTTTTTACGGATTAAAAACAAAATTTTTAAAATATATATATTTTATTGATTTTTTACAGAGAGGAAGGAAGAGGGATAGAGAGTTAGAAACATCGATGAGAAACATTGATCAGCCGCCTCCTGCACGCCCCCTACTGGGGATGTGCCTGCAACCAAGGTACATGCCCTTGACCGGAATCGAACCTGGGACCTTTCAGTCCGCAGACCGATGCTCTATCCACTGAGCCAAACTGGTTTCAGCAAGAACAAATATTTAATTGAAAGGGTGTAAGGGTGAGACCGGAGGGTGAGGGAAGAGTCTACTTCAACTCTAAGGTTCATGACATGTTGACAAGAGGAGTACTTGAGAATCGAGTTGTCTAAGTCTTAAGGATATTAGTGTTGCCAAATGAAGGAGAGCACTCAAAGGAAATGAAAACAGAGGAAAAGCTGTGGCAATGTAGATGTCACTGGTGACATTCCAGAGCACAGATGTGGGAATAAGTCTCATTTGCTGCCAACAGAAAATGGATAGTGATAGCCGTAGGTGGCTGCTTTTCCTTCCACCTCTGGCTCCACCTGGCCACAAGGAGATTCCCACAGACACATGTGAACACACAGCTCACAGGAGCAAGCTTTGTCCACACCAGCTTCCCTTAGTTGCAACTCTGGCGGGTAAGTACACAGACCAGCAGCAGCCGGAAGCTCTTCTGGAGACAACCCAAGAATTACATAAGAAGACATGGGGTCCACCGGAGAGAGAATTCCACAGTCCTGGGTCCTGGATAAGGAGGTGTCACAGACTCTGCCTGGTGAATTCCCATTGCCTGGAAGGTTCCTTGAGCAAATGGGAAGCAACAGAGCTGGAGGAGGACAAGAGCATGGGGGCCAGAGCAGAGGTCACTTCTACCTGAGCCTAAAGGCAGGATGGATTGCAAGAGAAACTCCAGAACTGACATCGGGTCATCTTAAAACCCCTGAAATAAAAGTCAAAAGTCTCCCTCTCCAGAAGTCCCAAACATATCTGGTTGATCCTCATTCACTCTAAGTGGGCACAAGCCATACTATTGTAGGCACCAATCGCTTTGGCCAGGAGGAATGTGATCACATATTTGTACCCCGAGGGAGGGGTGTGGACCCCATGGTCAGAGAAGGGAAGAAGGGTGGATGCTAGGTAAGATAAGGTGAAAGATCGAGACCGGTTTGGCTCAGTGGATAGAGCGTCGGCTTGCAGACTGAAAGGTTCCAGGTTTGATTCCGGTCGGGGGCATGTACCTTGCTTGTGGGCACATCTCCACTGTGGGGCCTGCAGGAGGCTGCTGATTGATGTCTCTCTATCATCGATGTTTCTGACTTTCTATCTCTCTCCCTTCCTCTCTGTAAAAAATCAATAAAATATATTTTTTTTAAAAAAAGGTGAAAGGACGTGGAGGGATTATGGCTTTTCTGTGTGCACTACAGATGGGCATGAACCCAGATTCCAGGATATTGTGGAGCAAGAAGGAATTAGAAAGTATGCAGCAGTATGAAAGACTGGCCATGAAAAGAAAGGAAAAACATATTTATAGCAAAGAAACAGAGGTGAGGTCTGATGACAGCTTTGTAGGCAGGGAAAATTTGAGCATGTTTGAATAGAGAGGAGAGCTTAAAACTTGCAAATACACACAACACTTGCAGTTGAAATGCAGGGTCTGATTCAGTTGGTCTGGGGTTGGGGCTTGAAATTTTGCATCTCAGACAAGCTCCCAGCTGATGCTGCTGGTTTATGAGAAGCAAGGATAAGGAGAATTAAGTATCAGAGAAAGAACCGGATTAGGATTGTATCCAAGAAAAAGATGAAAACCAGAGTTTCCAGACTGTGCTCCTATCTGCCCCCTGGAAGATACCCGGCAGAGAGGTAATATGGGCACATCCCGATGATCTTTAAAGAATACCTTGAAGAATGTTCTGACTAGAGGCTCACCTATTATAAGCATAAAGCAGGAATGATAAGCCTGCTACTCTCTTGTCCTTTCTATGCCCTCAATGAAAGCATGGCTTTCGGCCCTAGCTGGTTTGACTCAGAGGATAGAATGTCTGCCTACAGACTGAAGGGTGCCAGGTTCGATTCCAGTCAAGGGCACATGCCTGGGTTTTGGGCTCGATCCCCTGTAGGGGGCGTGCAGGAGGCAGCTGATCAATGATTCTCTCTCGTCATTGATGTTCCTATCTCTTCCTCTCCCTTCCTCTCTGAAATCAATTAACACACACATATATAAAGCATGGCTTTCATGTGTTCATGCATGTTCATATGTGCGTGCTTGTGGGCCTGTGTGTGTATATGTTGAATTATTTTTGACAACCTAGAAGCTGACCACAAAGTTTCAATCACATTGTTAGTGGTCCCTCATGACTTCATTTTCAGTCATATAAATAATGAAACTTCACAATGTCTACTTTCTATAATTCAGAGATCTGAAAACCATATAAATTTGCCAAGTAATGAGGTGTCAGAACCTCAGGGTAACAATACTAAAAAGTACCTTGTTAAAATAAGGAAGTATTCATTAGTGAAAATTTATTTCTGCAATTTTTTAACTGAAACAAAAATTATGTCATCTTTTTCATAGATATTGACCTCAGCAATGACTTTTTTGAAACATTAAGCAGGGAATTATCCTGACAAATATTTCCAATAAAGCCTTTTAATTGAAGTTTCAAAATGCTTTTTTAGAACAAATTTACCATCCCCAGTGTCTCAATTTACTGTTGGAAAATAAAACATTCTTGCAAACATAGACTGTGTATCCTAAGATTTTTACCTTGGTATATTATTCTTTGGAGAACATTCTGAAAATACAATTTGTCCCTTAGTATCTTGGATACCTGATAAAATTTGATTAGAATTTTCCCCTCTTACCTCTTCATGGCTCTTTAATTATTTAATGCTCACCTCATTGTCTTGGAAACAGGAAAGTATAACAGGCAACATAGGAATGTCTCAAAAACCTATTGTTTTGTCTCTGCAATTAAATGTACAGTTTTTTTAAAAAATCTATCATAAGTCACTAAATCCCCCTCCTTCTAGTTCTCCTACCTCCCACATTAAATCTTTCATTTCCTTTCTCTGGACTTCTTTCTGACTGGCTTTCTCAATGACTGTCTCCACCTCAGCTTATATGTCACCCCTTCAGAGAAGTTTTCTCCCATAAAGGACATTCTGTTATCCTATTTCACAGCCCTCTACTTAATCCCATCATAGTATTACTAATAGCTTGTCTGAGTTTATTTGGTTATTTTCTGTCTCCTCTTTAGAAGACTTAGTGCATGAGCTCAGCTACATATTTTCCCTTGCTATTGATGATAAGCCTGAAGCAAACATGTATTACATATTATTTACTCTCATAATTTGTGTTAAATAATTATGGGAAGAAGGAACATCAATAAGGTCTTTTAAATCAGAAATTCACTCTTTAATTTTTATATCTTTTGTAAAACTTTTATCTCCATACTTGAGATACAAGTTCAATAAATATTGGCTGAATTACTGAATGTGTAATGAGATAAATGTTGACAAATGTGACTAATTTCACTTAGAGCCACAGGAGAAAGAAGAAGCAGGAACAAAAAGTCATGTTATAAAGACCATGTGTTCACCAACCACAAGTAGCCTTTTGATTCTGCTTGATATTTGCAAGGCTTTTCCATGGTCTTTCCAAACACTGCCTACAAATGCTTTACTGCGAGTAATTATCTAAAAAACTCGTGCAATGAAAAAATCTTCTCCTTTGCTCCAAGGTTTCAGTTGACATCAACCTGTGCTATTGCATTCTACAACTTCATGTTCACAGGAATCACTCTCAGAAAGAATAGACAGATATTTAGAAAAACCATGATCTTTCATCACACTAGATTGCTTTCCAATGATCATGACCAATGACCTTCCTCCGCCATTTTGTGCCTATTGCCATGCAGTTCTTTTTATTTTCTACTTTTCATTTAGAACCTGACCCACAAGTTTATTTATCAAAATGAAAGACTCATGCAGATGGCTGTGTTTAAGAATTGAGGCCTTAAGTCCAGTTGCTAGGTTCTATGTCTGACTCTCCTGATTACATGTATGACCTTGAGCAAGATAGATGTTTAACCTCTTTAGGTCACCTACCCACCATATGAATATAATAATGTTTAACTCATGTGATTTTTGTTCTTGTTAAAGTAAATAACTCATGTGAAATTCTTTGTACATGCACTATACCAGGAAGTTATTAATGATTAGTACTTCCTAGTGGCTGGCACATAGTAAGGGCTTGATACCAGCTTTTATCAATTTGATATTCTTTTTTCATTTGTAGAGGAAAACTCCCAGGTACCCGAAAAAAGTAGAGAAGGAAGAAATAAAACATTTGTCACTTGTCTCAAGGCCACTGAGGAGCTATGAATGCCATCATCACTCTTTCCTGAAAAAGCAGAATGAGAGGAAGTCTAAGAGGAAATTTAGCTCTCTGCAACACACTGGAATTCCCTAGGAAGAGGGAAAGCTGTTTGAGAACTCCAGGGTGTTTGCTGTTTTGTTAAGCCATTCCATAGTTTTTTTTGTGTTTTTTTTTACTGTATAATTTGATTTTTTTATTTTTATTTTTTTAATTAAATCTTTATTATTCAGATTATTACATTTGTTTCTCTTTTTTCCCCTCCATAGCACCCCTCCACCCGGCTCCCACCCTGCCCTCCCTCCCATTGATCTCATCCATAGGTGTATGATTTTTGTCCAGTCTCTCCCTGTACACCCCTCCCCCCTTTCCCCCTGAGAATTAACAGTCCACTCACTTTCTGTGCTCCTGATTCTCTTAGCCTTTCAAATTTTGCATCAACAGTTAGATGCATTAACATTGTTAGATGACAATGTCATTGAAATAAATTGGAGTAACAGAATGGCAATGCTCACAATGAAAAAAGATAAATATGTATTTAAAATAGCATTTTAACAACTCATCAGAAAAACCATTTTCATAGCAATATCACTAATACACTGTGTATGTGTGTGTGTGTGTGTGTGTGTGTGTGTGTGTGTGTAAAGATGATCAGTTTCTTTAAACAAGTTTTTTACATTGAAGTTATTGATGACTTGCAGAGAGGACAGGACAAGCAGTGAAGTAATTTTGTTATGCTATTATGATGAACAAAAAATGAGCTTCCTCATTTGATTATCTGTTCTGCAAAAAAAAACTGGTAAGTATTCAAGGCAGAACCTAATTGAAATTATAGAAAATAATGAAGTTGTTTATAGTACAAGTATGTAAAATATCTGGGTACTAATTTGGTTACTAATTAATAATTGTGAATTTAGTCTTTTTTATTAAATCTGATGGAAACATAAAAATAAGCATATGAAAATACAAACCTAATTCTTTCCATTCATTATTCCATTGATTCAGATTATAATTTGCTTTGTGAATAAGCTTCCTTCACTAGAAAGCTCAATGAAAAGCACAAGCTGCCATTTTCTTGATCTGGAGAAAAAGAATGGAAATCAGAGTAACAGATGCATGCTTTACATTTTTACACAGTATCCCGTTGTTGAAATGCCAAGCGCAATGCATTTTAATGCTTTGACATAAAATTACAGAAGCTCCAATTTTTTTTTTAAAGTGTTGAGCTTCACAATAGTTCCAGGCCTGAATGTATTTTGCTTCAGAACTGAGTTTCCTTAAGCAAACATTTGTTTGGACAGCAAATACTGTTTCATGATATATAAAAACTGGAGAAAAGTATACTTACTACATGAGTACAAAATAATATCATATTTCTGAAAGACTTAGTAACCACAAAACATAATAATTTAAAAGAACAGAAAATTAGAAGAATTGTGCACCAGGGTCAAATAAGGACTGCTCACTCTAGACTTCCTTTCATACAAGAAGAAAAGCATGTTTGCTATATTGAAGGCCAAAATAATGTTGAAAATTGTCATTTCTAATGAGTAGACCTAGAGGTCCTATACAGAACAACTCTAACAAGCCTCACAGCCTTGGGAAAGAACTAGAAATGAGCTATGGACAGTGAAAAGGGAATTGCAGTTAGAGATACATAGGATGTGCCATGGAGATAAACAGCAATAAGATCAGGCCAGAAGTGTTATCATTTTTAAAATGGCATCTTTCAGTTAATTTTCCTGGGTTGTTATTCACCACTAGCCTTGAACATTGGTGTGAGCCAACACTGCATAGAAAAAGAGTAGGAGTGGACATCAGAGCGCGAAGTTCTATGCCAGTTTCTAGTGAAGAATCTGGGACAAATTACTTCACTTCCCTTGAGATCCGTTTTCTGAATTAGCAAAAATAAAGGCGATATCTTTTGCTCTAAGGTTGATTGGGAAGATTAAGGGAAAAGGAACATCCTAGTATATAAGGGACATTCAATAAATATTAGTTTCTCCCTTTCTTTTTCTAAAAATACAAAACGGTCCAAAAGAGTCAAGTGTTTTCCATGCTTGTTGCATAAAAATGTGACCATTTCAAGCAATAAATAGCTTGAGGTTGTCAGCCCTGGTAATCTCTAATCAGAGAGCTTTGAAAAAACAACAATTAATTCAGAACTTTTTATGGAAATCACAATAATAATCACTTTTAAATTCTCAGTTTAATGACCTATAGCTGCATAAATGACCACCAAAATAGATAAGTACTATTTTGCTCATATATGTATGTAATATATATGAAATACTATAATCCAAAGAAACTCTATTAGTTATCTTAATACAAATAAGACAGAATAGAGTTTTTAGGCAGAAAGTGAATTCAGGCTTTAGTTTTGCATCAGGTGAGTATATTCTTTTGAAGTGATAATAACTTCAATATGGAACGAATTTTTATAAATAAAGGCAGAATTGTGGAGACTTTATTTTTTCCTTTCTTGAATTTCACCATCCATTCTAAGTATTAGTATATATTAAAAGCCAAATTTACTTTCTCTTCCAAACATCCATAATGTGTTAAGGTTAAAGCTATCACCATGGACAGCAAGACTTAACATTGGGAAATGCATATCTCAGCTTCTCTCTCCCACTCCTCTCCACTTCTCAGAACCCAGGATACACTAGGTTCTCAATAAATGCTTCTTGAATGACTTAAGAAATGAATGAATGATCTAAAGAACTTACACAAATTTAAATAAAAATCCATGAAGACAGAGCACTTGATTGATACTTTTTGATATCATAATTAGAGGAACCATAACAGAGCAGTGCAGTTGTGCCAAAGGAGGTAAATGTATTTGTGCTTTTGAGGAAATGGATTAGATGTTGTAAGTAATATGTCCAGAAAAATAACAACTGCCTAAAATTATTGTAAAAGGTATCAGGTGTTGAATTTGATCTAAGGACTCTGCTACAGACTGGGAATACGAAGATGAATATAGCACTTGTTTTCAAATAGTTCACAATATGATGAAAGGAGTAAGAGAAAAAGATCAGTCTTAGGTGCAAAAATGTGGATTGAATTTGAAGCATTGTAGTCCGTGTAAATAACTATGTGTATTTAGGGTCTGGGCATAAAAGTGTGGGGCAGGAAAGAAAGATCTAGAATAAAGATCCAGCTTTCGGAGCTAGTGGCATGGGAGGGTATCTTTAGCTATAAGTATGTAGTAGATCCCTTAAGAAACAGAATGTGTGAAAAGTCCAAAAATAAAATGTGTTTTACTTTATTTAAGGGATAGGCAGAAGGATAGAAATCTGTGAAAGAAGCTAAGTAAGAAGGGAAAGAAAAACTAGGAGACGGTAGTGTCACACAAGGTAACGGAAGTTTCAAGGAGAGGGTCAAACTCTGCAGAAAGACCAAGTAAGACAAAGACTGAGGAGGGTATGTTGAACTTGGTAATATGTACCTTCTTAGATACCTGAGCTAAAGCAGACCTACTGGTGGAACAGTGAAAGCAGAAGTGAAATAGTTAGGAATTCTTGGAATGTATAGAAGGTACTGGGGTTCCATTCAGAGTGAACTTTAGGAGCAAAAATACTGACTATATGTGCAGATTTTGTTAGAAACTTCAAGAAAGTCAACATGGCTGCAGGAAAATACCAGGAAGGGTAAAATTCCTACTTACCTATAAAATCAGTACCATCTTATAGAGAAGATGTATTGATTGTAAGGACCACAGGGTTTTTAAAGGAAATTAAGAACTTTTGGAATAAAAAAAAAAAGTAAATTGATAGACTTCACCTGATAACTGATTTATAATTTTGTGTATTCAGTCTGGATTAATATCATTGGTATTTCCATGACTGTAGAAAATTAGATCAAACTAATGAGGAATTCCAAAGTCAAAATATCACATAATGACCACAGCCAGGAAAATTGGTACTGGGATTTGGCAAATCTTTGCGCTCTCTCTTGTAAATAGAAGAAACACTAAAGCATTCTGAAGGCAACAAATCAGGTCAAGGAACATGTAAACAGCTCTTTCCCAACTAAGGAATAGATGAAGAACAGGATTGCCATTCTAGCATTAATGGTATTATTTCTTTTTTAAGTTTAAGGACTAACATGTTTTGTTAATTTGGTGAGGAAAGCAATGACCTACTTTCTATAACTATGTTCAGTGAGAGAACAAGTGAACCTTACTTTTCAAAAACTCTCTCTTATTCCAAGAAGAAATATTCTTCCTTATAAAATACTTAATGTGTGTGTGTTTTCAAAAATAAAGAATATAATCTAAAGATTTATGTTTTCTCTAATATTTATTATAACTATCATCTTTCTTTCTGAACTAACAAATTTCTAAATAAATACCTGTTTAAAAGTTGTATACTGCCCAGCTGGCATATCTCAGTGGTTGAATGTTGATCTATGAACCAGGGGGTCACAGTTCAGTTTCTTGTCAGGGCACAAGTCTGGGTTGTGGGCTCGATCCCCAGTGTGGGGCATGCAGACGGACACCAATCAATGATTTTCTCTTTCAGCATTGATGTTTCTGTCTCTCTCTCCTCCTTTCCTCTCTGAAATCTACAACTTTGTTTTATTTAACAGATTGCAATCTACCCTACTCTAAATCTAGTCAGTTTTGTTGAAGTGGACTGCACAGGCAGTAATTTACAATGTCTCTGTTACTTAAAAGAAGATGGCTATATCACAGGGCTTCACAGATGTTCAATAACTTCTTATTAACTAAATTATGTCATATATAAAATAATATTTGCCCAAGTTCACCTATTCCCATTGTGATGTCATGTTATTTTGAAAAAATACTCCCCAACAATTAAGGAAGATTAAAGAATTCAATAGCTATTCATCTTGAAAACAGGTTTTGTTGGGATTCATCTGCAAAGTTACCATTTTCTATACAAACAGGAATATTTTAATCCAGATACCAAGAAATCAATACCAAGAGGGCCAAGGAGACAATATGAAAAGGAGAAATGTGTGGGTGTAGGGACTAAAGATACTTGTGCCTGAAAAGGGTGAGGCCAGTACTATTTAACGTCAGGGTAGTAGGCTGCATGGGCAGCTGGTCCAGATCACTTGATTTTTCAGGACATCTCAGAAATATTTAATTTGAAGCTAAATCTCCTACTTGAAAATTTTTATTTCAATTATCTTTTAAAACACCATGTGATCAATGCCTCTGCTCTAGGTAAATACTTGCCAGTTAAGGGCTTCAGACATCAAACACATTTTTAAAATATGAAAATTTGCAGTAAACAAATTATGTGTTCAGTGTGTGCCATCTGGATTACAAATAGATTTTCTCACTGATGAGGGTATAACATACACTCTATAAACTGTAGAAATTATTCACAAATTCTCTTTTTCTCCTTGCAGCTGCAATAGTCTGTAATGCTACCACAATCTGGAAGTTGAATATTAAAGTGATTAAGAAAATAACAGACTTAAAAACTTTGCATAACTGCCGAAACCGGTTTGGTTCAGTGGATGGAGTGTCAGCCTGTGGACTGAAGGGTCCCAGGTTTGATTCTGGTCAAGGGCATGTACCTTGGTTGCAGGCATGTCCCGGACCAGTGGGGGGCATGCAGGAGGCGGTTGATAGATGTCTCTCTCTCTCATCGATGTTTCTAACTCTCTATCCCTCTCCCTTCCTCTCTGTAAAAAATCAGTAAAATATTTTTAAAAAAACTTTGCATAATTTACATTGCAGTTGACCCGAAAGACACATTGTCTTTGAACACAAATACTTCATAAGCTGCAACACATAACAAAAATTCAATTAAAATACACTTAAGTGAAAATATTAAAAATGTAATTCCTTTCATTATTAGTAACAACCACAAAACACCTCATTCCTGATAACATAAATGAAGAAGTCACTATGTTTTAGGAATATTTTATGACACAACATCATTTGATTGAGGAAGGACACATTTGTGCAATTCACTTATGACATATTCAGTGCACACGTCTGGATCATAAAGTATGACTATTGTTCCATTACATAGGAAGCACACCAGGGCTTACTCAGCCAAAATACCCAGCAGGAGAAACATCACATGTGGGCCAACTATTGTCACACTTCAGTGGGAGGATTTAGAAAAATTCAGCTGTGGATCTTTCCCTAAAAAAGATTATCAGTCTGCACCACGCAATACTTTCAAGACTATACTTTAATAGTTATATGATTAGATGAGCATCACTGGGAAGGAAGGTACTGGTTTTCAAGACAGCACAAAGCAAATTAATCAAGGCAGAGATCTGAATTGGAATACCAGATCTGCCACTCATTGGGAATGTAACTTGGGACTAATCTCCAAGACTTTATTGAGTAGCTTCCATGTGTGAGGCACTGTGCTAAGTACTGGGTGTACAAAAGTGAACAAGATATAATCCTGGCCCAAAAGAGCTTAAAATTCCATAGGAGAACCAGAATAGAACAGGCAACTTCAACACGGAATCATAAGGCTATAGTAAATGTAGGCAGAGTATTTGGGGAACATAGAGAAGTAACATCTATGCCAAACTTAAGCAGTAAGGTTTCCTAGAGGAAGTGATATCTGGAGGAAGGAGAGAAGACATGTGAGTGAAAAGTGACGCAAAGAATATTTTATAAGGAGGAATTTACACATTCAAAGGCCAGAAATTGAAAGAGAACCTAGTACTTCTGAGAACCTGCTCAAGGTTTTTATGACTGTAAAGATGTACATGATGGACTATCAGCTGGACAATCCTCAATGTTTACCATAGCCAGAAAGTTTGAAGGAAGAATCAAAAACACTACCTTATTGCCATTCATTCATTTCCTACTATTAACATAGGGTTATGTCAATCTACTATGTTTAAGAAACTGTAGGTCACCTCAGCTTGGCCCTCTTCTTACCTCCACCATCCCAGTGACATAGTCGGGCAGAATGAAAAAGAGCTAGTGAATGAAATGCTTCAGTGTGGAGGATTCTAAGATTGCTCTCCTTATGCTTCAAGAAAAAGTTGTCTTTAAATGTGGAAAAAGAGACCCCCTTGGAACAGAGGAGAAGGAAGAGTGCAGGTGCAGTAGTACCTGAAGTTATTCAAATAGACTCCAGCACCACCCTTAGTGTACCCCGCTACTTTGTTGATTCCTGAGGATCCAGGATCCAGACCCATATACCTTGACCCAGGTCCCAGGCCCATCATCAAAGATTCAAGAGCCAATAATCCTCCACTGTAACCAGGCCTAAGACCTGCCACTGTGGACCCATGACCTAGGCCGGATCCCATGGATCAAATCACCAGGCCTGCTCACCTGCGGACAAGGTTCAGAACAGCCTGCCCAAAGACTCCACTGGCAAGTCTCCTCACAGAAGGCACCAGTCAGCCCCCCAAGATTCTCTGACTCTTAAAGGGATTTTCCTTCCCAAGCCAGTCTGTAAAAACTGTAAATGATGCCTGCTTCCTCAAATGTCCAAACCACAAGGATTATGATTAATCAAGGAAACATTACATCGTCAAAAGAAATAAATAAAGCTCCAGTGATTGACTCTAAATAAATGGAGAGCTATACACTGTCTGACAAGAAAAAAAAAAATTCAGAATAATCCTCTTAAAGATTTCAGTAAAGTAAGAGAAAACACAGACAACTGAAAAAAATTAAAGGAAAATGTATGGACAAACTGAGAGTTTAACAAAGAAATACAGTGGTACCTCGAGATACGAGTTTAATTCATTCTGTAACCTTGAGGCATGGGAAACTATGAGACACTCAAGTCGCAGTAAACTGGTGGGTCATGTGCAGCCAGCCGATCCGCGCGATTACTCCTATCTCAAATGTTGCTCCTATTTCAAAGCAAAAATCGCTCGCTCCACGGCTCCTATCTCAAAAATCTCGTATGTTAGGGCACTCGTATCTTGAGGTACCACTGGTAGAAGCAAAAATACAGTGTTGAATACAATGACTTCACTGAAGAATTTAAGAGAGCATCAACAACAGACCCTTCCAAGCAGAAAAAAAAATCAGTGATCTAGAAAACAAGTCTTTTGAAATTGCCAGTTGTGGAGAGTCGCTACAGTGTTCAGACAGGATCAAGCCTCAGACTGACTTGTGGCAAAGCCACATACAAGTCCCAGCTTAGAAGATAAAGCCCTTCCAGCACAATTACAGCCAAAATGCTGTGGTTTAAAGGTTAACCTTATAGTCCAATCCTACAGCCATAGCTGGCTAAGAAATGTGGGCTGTGGAGGGTGCAGCAAGTGCTGCCTTAACAAAGCTTGGTAGAGTTCAGAGAATGGCAACAACAGGAAGAATGTAGATTTGAAACCCGCAAGAACATTATAACCATCTTGCCTTGTTTTGCTTTGTGCGATCTGACTATAAAATAAAGCTTTGGCTTACAGGCTGTGTTCCTGTTTCCTCATCCAGGCCCAGGGATCCACCTGGTCCCAACTGTATTCTCTTGTCTGTTTTCTTTAATCCTTCACCGCCCCTGCTCATGTTCACCCCTGGCTGTGCTGGATGCAGTTCAGCCAGTTAAAGGAGCAAAAAAGAGTGAATTTGGGGATATCATTAATAGAAACAGATGGTATCTCTGTTGGAATGAATTCCACCAAATATTTTTAAAATAATGAATGCCAACCCTTCTCAAACTCTTCAAAATATTGAAGAGAAGCAAACAATTTTAAAATCATTTTATTTGGCCAGCAATACCCTGATACCAAAGTCACATAAGGACACTACAAGAGAAGAAAAACTATAGGCCAATGTACCTAAAATGAACACAGATACAAAAATTCTCAACTGTTAGAACTTTTCTTTTCTTTTTTAATCCAAACCCAAGGGTATTTTTCCATTAATTTTCAGAGAGAGTGGAAGAAAGAGGGAAAGACAGAGAGAAATATCTATGTGATTGGTTGCCTTCTGCATGCTCCCCTACCACAGCCTAGGCAAGGAGGAGCCTGCAACAGAGGTACATGCCCTTGACTAGAATCGAAACTGGGAATCCTTCAGTCTGTGGGACTACATGCACTCCATCCACTGAACAAAACTGGATAGGGCTCAACTGTTAGAACCTTGAATGAGAAGTTTCAGCATATAAAATCCACAAGTAAAAACCAGTTATATTTGTATGTACCAGCAATGATAGTAAATAATAAAAGTATAATATGCTAATTAGACAAGACATCATTCCGACGACCTTCTGAACGAAGCCAGAGATGCAAGGGAAGCCCAGGTCCCACGTGCCTACAGGTGGCCAGAGGGTATCAGAGGGAATCTGGTGCCAGCAGCTGGGGAAGGAAGATCTACTCTTGCACAAATTTCGTGCATTGGGCCTGTAATCTGAGAATAAAGAAAGAAAACCACTCCATTTACAACAGCATCAAAACAATAAAATATTTGGAATAAAATTAATCAAGGAGGCAAGCACTATATAACATATAAATGAAAGAAACTGAAGAAGACACAAATAAAAGGGAAAATATTCCATGTTCATGAATTAGAAGAATTAATATTGTTAAAGTACCCATGATACCCAAAGGCGTTTATTTTTATTATTTTTTTTAATATATTTTAAATTGATTTCAGAGAGAAAAAAGGAGAGGGAGAGATACGAACATCATGATGAGGGAGAATCATTGATCAACTGCCTCCATAAAACCCACACTAGGGATCCATCCAGCCTGCAATCGGACATGTGTCCTGACTGGGAATCAAACATTGATCTCCTGGTTCATAGTTCAATACTCAACCACTGAGCAACACTGGCCAGGTTATTTTATTTTTTAATCCTCACCCAAAAATTAAATACATTTATTAAATTTTTTAGAGAGAGAGAGAGAGAGAGAGAGAGAGAGAGAGATCGATTGTCTCCCAAACACATCCCAACTGGGGATCCAACCTGCAACCTAGGTATGTGCCCTGACCAGGAAGCAAACCACAACTTTTTTTTTGTACAGGACAAGGCTCCAGCCAACTAAGCCACCCAGCCATTTATTGATTCAATGTAATCCCTGTCAAAGTTCAAATGGCATTTTTTACAGATATAGAAAAAACAAACCTAAAATTCATATGGAATTACTAGACTCTAAATAGCCAAAGAAATCTTAAGAAAAAGCAACCTAGCTGGAGATGCCACACTTCCTCATTTCAAATTATACTACAAAACTATAGTAATAAAAACAGTATGGTACTGGCATAAAAACAAACCCATACACCAATGAAACAGGATTGAAAGCCCAGAAATAAAACCATGCATATATGTCCAACTAATAACTTACAAATTAGTAAAAAAATGCTCAATGAGGAAAAGATAGTCTCTTTAATCAACGGTGTTAGGAAAACTAGATATCCACATGCAAAAGAACAGAACTGGATCTTACACCACTCCCAAAAATTAACTCAAAATAGCTTAAGAACTTAAATGTAAGGCGTGAATCCATAAAATTCTTAGAAAAAAATAAGAAAAAATATCTTTGACATTGGACTTGACAATGATTTTTTGGATGTGACATTAAAAGCACAAGCAGTGAAAGCAAAAATAAATAAGACTACATCAATGAGCATAAGCAATAAACTACTAGCTAGATAATAAATAAGACTACATCAATGAGCATAAGCAATAAACTACTAGCTAGATAATAACTTTGGGTCACCCTTCCAAATTACTTGATGAACATAAATTTTCTATTTTCAAAAAAGATGAATACCCTGAATAGCCACAGCAATCCTGAGAAAGAAGAACAAAATAGGTGGGATCTTAATACCAGATTTCAAGCTGTATTACAAAGCCACTGTTCTCAAAACAACCTGGTATTGGCACAAGAACAGACACATAGACCAGTGGAATAGAATAGAGAATCCAGATATCGACCCAAACCACTATGCTCAATAATATTTGACAAAAGAAGCATGAACATATAATGGGATCAAGACAGTCTCTTTAATAAATGGTGTTGGGAAAATTGTACAGATATGTGCAAAAAAAATGAAACTAGACCAACAACTTACTCCATACACAAAAATAAACTCAAAATGGATACAGGACTTAAACATAAGATGGGAAACCATAAAAATACTAGAGGAATCCACAGGCAGAGAGATCTCAGACATATGCCAAAAGAACTTATTCACTGATACTGTTCCTAGGGCAATGGAAACTAAAGAGAAAATAAACAAATGGGACTACATCAAAATAAAAAGCTTTTTCATAGCAAAAGCAACCATTAACCAAACAACAAGAAAGCCCACTGTATGGGAGAACATATTTGTAAATGTTATCACTGATAAAGGTTTAATATCCAACATCTACAGGTAACTTATATAACTTAATAAAAGGAAGATAAATGATCCAATAAAAAAAATGGTCAATGGATCTAAATAGAATCTTTTCAAAAGAAGACAGAAGGAAGGCCAAGAGACACATGAAAACATGCTAATAATCTGAAAGATGCAAATCAAAGCAACAATATGGTACTATCTCACACCTATCAGAATAGCAGCCATTAACAAGTCAACAAATGACAAGTGCTGGTGAGAACTCAGAGAAAAAGCAACCCTTGTGCATGTTGATGGGAATGCATACTGTGGAGAACAGTATGGAGTTTCCTCAAAAAACAAAATGGTGCTCCCACTTGACCCAGTAATCCCACTTCCATAATTATATTCCAAGAAATTAGAAACATCAATCAGAAAAGAATATATGCACCCCTATGTTCATAGCAGCACAATTCACCATAGCTAAGATTTGGAAACAACCTAAATGCCCATCAGCAGATGAGTGGATTAAAAAACTATGGTACATCTACAGAATGGAGTACTGCACTAAAAAAAGGAATTCCTACCATTTGCAACAACATGGACAGAACTGGAGAGCATTATGCTAAGTGAAATAAGCTAGTCAGAGAAAAATAAGTATCACATGATCACTCATTTGTGGAATATAAAACAACATAAACTGATGAACAAAAACAGTTCCAGAGACAGAGAAACATCAATCAGGCCATCAAACTTTAGAGAGAAGGTAGGGAAGGGTGGGGGTAAAGGGGAGAGATCAACTAAAGGACTTGTATGCATGCATATGGGCCTAATAATGAACACAGACAACAGGGGTAAGTGGATGAGTGGGGAGAAGGGAGTTATGGGGGAATAAGGACACATATGTAATACCTTAATCAATAAAGAAATTTTTTAAAAAATCTTAAAAAAAAAAAAAGAAGGAATTCTTACCATTTGCAGCAGAATGGATGGGCCTGGAAAAATTATGTTAAGTGAAATAAGCCAGGCAATGAAAGAAAAATATCACATGATCTCACTCATTTATGAAATATAAAAAACATTATAACCTGATGAATAAAAAGATAGATACAGAGTCAGTAAAGCACCAAACAGACTGTCAAATTATAGCGGGAATGCTGGGGAGTGTTGGAAAGGGAAGGAAATAGATCAACCAAAGGAAATGTATGCAAGCATATAAGCACACCAATGGACACAAGACACTGGGAGGAGAGGATGAGGACATGCAAAAGGGTAGGGGAGGCTGGGAGAAGGTCAATGGGAAAAAAAGGAGATATATGTACTAATATATGTAATATTTTAAACAATAAAAAAGATGCCTAATCTATTCCTTAAATCAGCAACACCAGTTATTCACAATTTTGACTTTATTCATGATATCATAAAGAACAGTAAACATAAAATTTACTGTTCAGAATATTTGTGTCTCAATAAAAACTATACATTATAGCTGGACAATTTTGGGCAAGTGACTACTCTCTAAAGTTTTACAATAGTCAAAAGAATATTATGTGTAAAGTAGTTATAAAACTTATGAAACATAATACAGGTTTATGAAACAACAAGAGGCCTGGTGCACAGCATTCATGCACTGGGTGAAGGAGAAGGTCCCTCAGCCCGGCCTCCACTGCGCTCGCCAGGCCTGACCCCAGTTTCTGGATGAGCAGGGCTCCCAAGAGAGCACACTGACCACCGAGGGGCACATTGAGCGTCTGCCCCATGGCAGACAGTACGTGTCATAGTGACTGATCATTCCACTGTTCGGGTGATTTGCATATTAGTCTTTTATTGGGTTTTCTCCAACCTATCTAATAAAGATGGAATATGCAAATTGACTGTCACTTCACAACAAAGATGGTGACTCCCATAGCCATAAGATGGCAGTGCCTGGTCCCCTCAGCACCACCAGAGTCCCCCAGTCCTTTAAGCCCTCACTACAGGGGTGAGGGCAAGCAGCGCCCCAGTCCCCCACAGCGAGCACACAGCAGGGTGCTGCTTGCCCCTCTTCACAGCACTGAGGGGCAAGCAGTCCTCTGCAGTGAGCACACAGCGGGGAGCACACAGCTTGCCTCTCGCCATGGCGCTAAGGGGCAAGCAGGCCCCTGTAGATAGCAGAAGCAGGGCCCCTGCAGCAATCAAACAGCAAGGCCCTGTTTGCCTCTGGCTGCAGTGGTGAGGGGAAAGCAGGCCCCTGCAGACAACAGGGCCTCTAGTGGTGTTGAGCAGGCAGGTCCGTAGAGAACAAAGAACCATGCGGAGTGGGCCCAAGCCATCAGTAGGACATCCCCTGAGGGCTCCTAGATTGGAGAGGGTGCAGATCAGGCTGAAGGACCCCATCCCTTAGTACACAAATTTCATGCACCAGGCTTCTAGTATAATATAACTCTATTCTTTATATGAAAACTTATTTAGAGAGAATCCAAGATGGCGGCATAGGTAAACAGCTACACTGCTGCCTCGCACAACAATTTCAAAACTACAATTAAAAGACAGAACGGACATCATCCAGAACCACAGGAAAGCTGGATGGGTGGAAATTCTACAACTAGAAGGAAAGAGAGGGGCTCACAGAGACCCAGAGGAGCTGCAAAAAGCTGAGGTACGGAGACGCACGCATGGATAGAGTGGGTGCCAGAGAACCTGACTGGGTTTCTCTGGAGGGAGGGAGACGGAGACTCTCAATGGCATTGAACACCTTATCCTATGACACTAAACCCCGGATCCAGCCGAAACTCATACTGGGGGAGTCTGGACTGTGAAAAGGGAGAAGTGCACTGAAATTTAGGGGAGTCACAAAAGATCAGAAGTCTGATGGCATGCACGGCACTGCGTGCAGAGGACCAACTACTGATTGTGCCGCTGGCTTTCATGAGTGGGCAGGAGACAGACCCTCCCAACTGTGCCACTTCTAACTCCACTAAACCCCGGGTTTCGGCGAAACCCTGGGGACCCAGACTCATATGGTCTCAGAGTGCAGGGGAGCCGGAAAGGCAGCAGTCTAGAGGCACTGCAAGAGAAAGTGCTCATGTACAGGGACCGCTCCAGCGATTACCCAGTCATGTGAGACTCAGGGGCTGTGGAGGGCAGGGCCAACTGGAAGGCAAGGCAGTCCCTTAAGCCCTGAAACTCCACCCATCCCAAGCTCAACAGAGAGGCTTCTGCAGTTTTGCAAGTCGGGTATCATAAGGCTGAATCCAACACAGAAGTTCTCCCAGCATAGTGAAAATGCTGAGACAAGGGAAGGGATCACAAACAAAAGAAATGGAGGAAAACAAACGGCTGGATATAGAGTTCAAAACCACGCTTACAAGGTTTTTCAAGAATATCCTAGAAAAGTTAGATCAAGTTAGTGAGACCCAAGAAGAGATGAAAAAGAACCAACTGGAGATAGAACAGATCCAACTAGAGATGACAAAGGACCAACTAGAAATTAAACATATACTGACTGAAATAAAAAATATTATACAGTGTCCTAACAGCATACTAGAGGAAGGTAAGAATCAAGTCAAAAATTTGAACTATAAAGAATCAGAAAACACTCAACATGAAAAGCAAGAAGAGAAAAGAATACAAAAATGTGCAGATAACGAAAGGAGCCTCTGAGACAGCTTCAAGAGAACGAACATCAGAATTGTGGGGGTGCCAGAAGAGACAGAGCAAGATACTGAAAACCTATTTAAAGAAATAATGACTGAAAACTTCCCACATCTGGTAAAAGAAATATAAGTCCAGGAAGCACACAGAACCCCATAAAAAAGGAATCCAAAGAGGACCACACCAAGACACATCATAATTAAAATACCAAGAGCAAAAGACAAAGAGAGAATATTAAAAGCAGCAAGAGAAAAACAGTTCATTACCTACAAGGGAGCACCCATATGACTGTCAGCTGATTTCTCAACAAAGACAATGCAGGCCAGACGAGAGTGGTAAGAAATATTCAACGTGATGAATAGCAAGAACCTACAACCAAGAATACTCTATCCAGCAAAACTATCATTCAGAATTGAAGGACAGATAAAGAGCTTCACAGAGAAGAAAAAGCTAAAGGAGTTCATCAACTCCAAACCAGTATTATATGAAATGCTGAAAGGTACTCTTTTAGAAGAGGAAGAAGAAAGAGGTAAAAGCCAAAAAATTATGAACAATAAATACATATCTATCAACAAGTGAATCTAAAAATTAAGTGAATTAAAAATTTGATCAACAGAATAAACTGGTGAATATAATAGAATCAGGAGCACAGAAAGGGAGTGGACTGATAATTGTCAGGGGGCAAGGGTGAGGGGTGTACAGGGAGAGACTGGACAAAAATCATTCACCTATGGATGAGGTCAATGGGAGGGAGGTAAGGGTAGAGGGAAGGGTGAGAGCTTGGTGGAGGGGAGCTATGAAGGGGAAAAAGAGAAACAAATGTAATAATCTGAATAATAAAGATTTAATTTAAAAAAAAAGAAAACTTATTTAGCTAGTATTCTTTTATTATGCTTCAGTTATTTTATTTTTATGTATTTATTTCTCCTTATGACTTATTAACATTTTATGACTATGTTATTGTGTAACCTGTCTATGACTAAACTAGAAGACCTAGTATTCACTAATATATTATGCTGTCACCTTTTGACAATTCTCAAAAACACTGAGAGATAGCAATAAAATGAATGATGAGGGAATTATTTTGATAATTTATCTAGAAAATAACTATATGTGAGATTTATTATTTCAACTAAATTTGATTGAATCAACCTATATTGTTTTGTTTTAAATTAACTTATTTTTTTGCATTTTCTTGAAATCTTTTTCTGCATATTCTAGAAGATATGTAAAATACTGGTAGTTATACGTTTATCATTTTATATGAAATAAATGGAATTTTCCAAATAAGACTAATAAAAATGATAGGAGGTAATTCTTAATTAGGTGGGGAAATAAAAGTTATTTGAAGTTAAAAGGTCTTACATGCACATGCATATTTAACCAAATATCATGAGGATGCCAACATATCTTGACCTCCAGCCCTATAGTGATTCAAATCAGAATAATTATACCAGCAGGTAGGCAGAGAGTATTGTGCAGAAATGACCTTTGGTTGAGTCTGCTTGGCCTTGTGTGAACAAAAAATATATTATTTTCTTATTCAAACTTTTAGAAGATATGTTGCTACTTATATTTTTACAATATGTTTATATTTCTATGTTCACTTTTTTTAGTGTATACAATTTTATTATTATGCTTTATTTTTAAGGTTTATTTTCCTATTTTAAAACAAGATGTATTATCTACTTATTATATGAATTAATTTATTTTATCTGTTATTTATCTCTATTTGTTATCTTTGATAATAAATATCCAATTAGAAAAAAACATTCCTAGCAGGAGAATAATAATATTCATACCATTATGCAAAATGTCACTTTAATTTGTATTTTGAATAATTTTTATAGAGCTAAAGTCTCTGGAGCTTCAAGTCTATTTTGACATCTGCCTAATTCATCTGCTTAATAACCAAGCTATGATGAAGCAGTTGTGTTATCAACAGAAATGATTGGTGCTATCCTATTCTTAGTTGCATGGCCTTCTGTTTCACACCTTCTAGAGTGTCATAGAAATCTAACAAAAAGCATAAGCATTTGGAATACAGGATTATAAAATTCTGTCTGCATTATTTGGCCAGTTATATAACTGAATTTTTTAAATGTTGAAGATTTGGCCCTGGCTGGATGCTTCAGTTGGATGCAGGATGGTCCCTTACAACAAAAAGTTATGGTTCTATTTCCAATCAAACCACAGACCTAGTTTGTGGTTTGATACCTGGTTGGGGTGTGAGTGGGAGACAATCAATCAATGTTTCTCTCTCTTGTGAATCTCTCTCTCTCTCTCTCTCTCTCTCTCTCTTTCTTTCTCTCTTTCTCTCTCATTTTGTGATGTAGTCTACTGGTACAAGCAGGTATATACACAATCTCATAAATAAATTAATACATACTACCAAACATCCTATCTAATAAAAAAGAGTAATATGCAAATTGATTGTACCTCCACTATACCAACAAGGCACGCCACTAGCCCATCAGAAGCAAGTATGCAAATTAACCCAACCAAGATGGGTGTGGCTATGGAGAGAGCAGGAGGCTTGGGTTTCCCAGGCAATGGAGGAAGCCAAGCTTTCTACCTGCCCTGGCCTGCTTTAGATTCCATTCAAAGCTACAAAGTTTGAATTATAGAAGATAAATAAATCCCAACAAAAATGGCAGCAGCCATGGAACTGGAGAGAACAGGAGGCTTGAGTTGCCCCTGGCAATGGAGGAAGCCAAGCTTTCCACACACCCTGGCCATATTTGAACTCCACTCAAGGCTACAAAGTTACAATTATAGAAGATAAATAAATCCCAACAAAAATGGCTATGGCCACGGAATGAGCCAAGCCTCCACTCAAGGCAACAAAGTTTCATAGATTTATTTATAGAAGATAAATCCCAGAGAGCAAGGCCTCCACTTAGGTCACTGGGGGGCATGGCCAGCCTGCAAAGCACCACAGGATTCTCAACCTGGCCACCCTATACCCCAAGGGAACCCCCACCCTGATCCAGGATAGCCTTCAGGGCAAACCAACTGGCCCCCACCCATGCACCAGGCCTCTATTCTATCTAATACTATCTAATAAAAGAGTAATATGCAGATTAATTGTCACTCCAACACACAAAATGGCTTCCCCCATGTGGTCGAAGATGACTGCCCCAATGTGGACACAAGATGGTCACCACAAAATGGCCAGCAGCAGAGGGCAGTTGGGAGGGACAAGACCTGCAAGGGAGGGCAGTTTGGGGCGATTGAGCATGCAGAGGAGGGCAGTTTGGGTTGACCAGGCCAGCAAAGGAGGAAAGTTGGGGGCGACCAGGCCTGCAGGGAAGGGTAGTTGGAGGGGAGGGACCCAGGCCTGCAGGTAAGAGCAGTTGCAGGGGGACCCAGGCCTGCAGGGGAGCGCAGTTAGGGGTGACCAGGTCTGCAGGGGAAGACAGTTAGGGGCAAATAGGCAGACAGGGGAGCAGTTAGGCAGCAATCAGGCTGTCAGAGGAGTGGTTAGGGGATAATCAGGCTGGCAGGCAGAAGTGGTTAGGGGCAATCAGGATAGCAGGCAGGCAAGCAGTTGGGAGCCAGCAATCCTGGATTGTGAGAGGGATGTCCAAGTGCCTGTTTAGGTGGGATCAGGCCTAAACAGGGAGTGAGACATCTCTTAATGGGTCCCAGATTGGAGAGGGTGCAGGCTGGGGGGTGACACACACCTCCCCATGCAAGAATTTCATGCACCAGGCCTCTAGTACATACATAATTACATTCACATGATGAATAAGCAGCAAGTTTTTTAAAAAGACTGAGGTCTGGCTGGCATGGCTCAGTGATTGAGTGTTGACCTATGAACCAAGAGATCACAGTGCAATTCCCGGTTAGGGCACATACTCAGGTTGCAGGCTTAATTCCCTGTGTGGGTAATGCAGGAGGCAGCGTATCACTGGTTCTCTCTCATCATTGTTGCTTCTATCACTCTCTCCTTCCCCCTTCCTCTCTGAAGTCAATAAAAAAAATTTTTTTTAAGTCTGGGAATCTTTAGGTAGTAAGGACTTAACTATAGTTAAGTTTTTTAAAATCAACTTCATTCAGTAATAATTTATAGCAAATGCAACTTTCCCATTTTAAGTGTACAGAACAATGATTTTTGGCAATATATAAACAATAACCACCTCTGCAGGAAGATACATAACATTTATATCATCTAATATTTTGTTCATGTCCCTAGGAAGTTAATCCTTCTTTTCATTACTAGCCACCCAATGACCTAATTTATATTCCTATAGGTTAATTTTGTCTATTCTAGAACTTCACAAAAATGAAATCATAAAGTAACAGAACTCTTTTGTCTGTCTTTTTTTTTTTTGCTCACCATAATACTTCAGAGGTTTACCCATATTTTTGTAAGTATCAATAGTTGATTCTTTTTTATTGCTGAGTAATATCCCATTGTATGTATATACCACAAATGGTTTATCCATTCATCAGTTGATGCACATTTGGATTGTTTCCAGTTTTCTGATGTTATAAATTAAGCTTATATAAACATTTGTGTACAGGTACATTCTCATTTTTCTTGGTAAATATCTAGGAATGGAATTGTAGGGTTGTATAAGTATATATTAATTATACATGAAACTGTCAAACTGTCCTTCAAATAGGTTTTACCCTTTCATGCTATATCAGCAGTGTATGAAAGTTTCAGTTGCCACCACATCCTACTCACATTTGTTATTGTCACTCTTAATAAATTATAGTCATTTAAGTGAATATGGAGTGTTTTATCCTCGTAGTTCTAATCTGCATTCAGGAAACAGTTTATTGTTGAGGAAGACTATGTTGCAACTGAGAATGGTCAAAATGGTTGATGGTAGAACCATCATGGGTCTGAATTCCAGATCTGGCATCCACTATATGTGTGACTATGAATAAATTGTCTAAGCTCCTCTGTGCTTCAATTTCTTCCTCTGTTAAGTCACAATAAAAATAATACCTTCCTCGGATTTTGTTTTGAACTTTGAAGAGAAAAAAAATGTAAAACACTAAACATAGTACCCGGATCATAGTAAGTATTCGATAAAAGTTAACTAAGATTACTATTCCTATTTCATAGAATGCAGAGGGCTATAATTTTTTTTTAAATTACATTAATTTGAATTCTAATGACCATAACAATCATGCTATGCCTTTATAAGTTCTTTTTTTATGTAACATGTGAATAATTTCTTCTAAGTCAACCATAATATAAAGATGTATTATTCTGGAATATATCATTGTACTACATTCTTTTTTAAAAAATGTTTTGGTTAGCTTTTAAGTTGGGATTGGATCCCAACAAAATATGCTGATGGTATTATTTTATATGGTCTTAATCACAAAAAGTGATTAAGTATTTAAAACAACCTACAATAGATCACAAGCATCCTTCCCCACGACGCCTTCACCACCCACAAGCAACCTTTGCGGTCTCAATAACTCCCTAAAATGCCAACTTTCATTTCATCCTGACACCAACATGTTCTCTCTTCTCCTCCCAGGGTCAGACTCCCCACCCAGTTTCTCTCGCTCAGGGTATTGGCCGATCACCAGCACTGCCTGTAACCGTCCCTCTGTCCTGGCCTAGTGACACCACAGTCAGCTTCCCCTGCTCTTGTCCCAGGGCTGAATCTCTCCTTAGGTCAGACAGTTCTGCCAAATCATCTCGCTTTTGCTTCTGTGTGGTCTGAGAGTTGGCACAGAGACAGACAGCGAGTTCCGTGACTGACTGACTGGTTTGCTTTCACAATTAGGAAAGAAGATTAGGAGTAGCCAATAGACATTTATTTTCAAGAAAAGAGTCCTCCTGTGAAAAACAAAGAACTGCCTGAAAACTCTGAAAAGTTGAGTTTGAACTGATGTTCTTCAGTCATTGTCTTATTTGGTGACTCTAATATGTTTTCCGCTAGAATATTCTGTTATTTATGAGCTTACTGTTACAGGATTTTAAAAAACAAATTAGTGTTTGATCAGTTAATATATAGCAATGAAGAAATTTACACTTTGTTTTCCAGCCCGCTCATGTACAATCTTACTTGTATATCATAAACACTGAGTTAAAAGCATCAGATAACAGAACATGCCACAATTACCACTATTAATACCAAGAACAAACAACTTTGAGAGTGGGCTGAAGTTAATGGGGAGAATTACAGTAAAAATAAAATTAAATCCTGTCGCTAGAAGACAACTAGAGGAGGGCATCAGGCATGGCAAACAGGCAGAAGTCCAGTATTCAGCACTGGGAATGGGCAGTGGATTACATGGGTCCTAAAGATTGGTAAGGATGTTTGCCTTCAAACAGGAAGTGAATAAATTCATGCCTCTAGACATTCACCATTGGGATGAAACGAGGAGAAGCCATTCACTCTGTTTACAGGTTTCTCTATTTTTTATGCCTCATTTCTGGTATTTTTTCTCTTAAATGGGATTGACTGCCTTCTTCAGCATTTTGCATAAAGTCAATGCTTCTATCAAAACCTTTACCTAGATAGAGTTGGATCTACTAAGGGCTAGACTTCCTTAATACTAGGCAACTTCTTATCTTAGCACAGCTTCTTGGACTTTAGCTTACCTGCCTGCCTAAGGCCTCTTATATTCCAGACCTTCCTTGTCTAACTAGACCCCAGTTCCTGTCTCCTCTGGCTCAATTCAGTCTTGGGACCATCCATGTATTGTACTTACAATCTTTTCCAAACGCAGGCAGGAGACTGTGGCAGGATGGCCGAGAAAAGCAGACCATCCCAGAAGATGATTAAGGAATGGCCTCCATTAATAAGCAACATGGAAATCCTTTTACGATTGAGCAGATGTGAGCATTAAGAGATCCCACAAATAAAAAAGTTCCTAAGGTGCTTCCACAGACTATAATGTTGGCATCAGAATTTTCTCACTTTGATTCCCAGAAGCTCGGATGCAGCCCGGAAGAAGATGCTAATCTCTCTTTTAAAACTCAGACCAGCCCTTGCTGGTTTGGCTCAGTGGATAGAGTGTTGGCCTGAAGGGTCCTGGGTGGTTTGATTTCGGCCAAGGGCACATGCCTGAGTTGTGGGCTTAATCCCCAGTAGGGGGTATGCAGGAGGCAGCCGATCAATGATTCTTTCTCATCTTTGATGTTTCTATCTCTCTCCCTTCCTCTCTGAAACCTATAAAAAAATATATTAAAAATAAATAAATAAATAAATAAATAAATAAAACTCAGACCTCAGCTATTCTGGTAAACAAAGGATAATTATAAAATTCCAACAAAGAAACAAAGACATTAGCTATAGAATATCTTAACAGCTTCGGGTTACTTTTTCATATTTCAAGATTCCTGTTCCAAAACTAAAGACTTCTATTCTAAAAGGGCTGATCCTATGTCACAGCTCTCTTGCCTATAGGACAGAGATGGATCTAACACGTATACATTCAGATTTTTCAAATGCAATTTCATTTCGCAACTATCTTGTTCTATCTACTCCAGGTGCCTCCTTACCACAAAAGTCAGAATATACACTTTATCTTGTATTTAAGATTCTCTCCTGATTTAAATTCTTTTCATTCTCCTTCCAACTATAAGTATCTGGGTGCAGAATAAAGATGACATTTCCTCAGACATGAAGGATGGGACATCCAAGTCTCTAAGGTGATGCATCACATCCTGCTTGGTCTCTAAGTTGGCCTCTATCTGCTGCTGCTTCAGTGGTGTAACCACGTGGACACTGAGTATCCTCTTCAGTTCAGGTTGTCCTTCTTGGTCCTTTGAGTACATCATGTCACCATTGTTTGATGTCCATGGGCATTGCTCTAGTCTCCAGTCACACCAAAGTAAGACTTCACTCAAGCTCACCCTCTTTGGTTGATATTTCCTTCAACTAATGTTAAATGTTCCTGGCATTTTAAATGCATGGCATTTCTTAGTGAGACTTTCCATTTTCCAGGTTACACTCAGAAAACAGGGCATCAGCTCCAAAGGTCTTCAGAATCCCCCAAATTAGTTGGATGTTTCTTCTTTGGGATTCACCCTGAAGGGGAAAATCCCATCACCAGGGCCTGATCTTTGTTCTTTTCTCTCTCTCTCTTCCAGGCTCCATCTCGCAATGACAGAGGGCTTGCCTCTTCTTATGTGCCAAGAAATTTCTTTGCACTGCATCCTGTTGCTCCTATTCCATCATTCCATCATAAAGACTGACAGATCCTCTTCACGCTGAATGTTTGCTTTGGGAGTTCAGAGAAAAGTCATCCTCAAAGAAGCCAGGCATTTTCAATAATCAAAAGTGCCCACTTTAGACTATTAAAAATATTTTTTTGTCCTAGCCAGTTTGACTCAGGGGACAGAGCATTGGCCTGTGGACCAAAGGGTCCAAGATTCAACTCTGGTCAAGGGCATGGACTTTGGCACGTACAAGGGCACAATTGATGTGTTTCTCTTACATCAATATTTCTCTCTGTCTTTTCCTCTCTCATCCACTCTCTCTAAAAATAAATAGAAAAATATCCTCAGATGAGAATTAAAAAATTTTAATAAATATATGTGTATTTTTTTTAACAGGGCTTTGCCTTTTTCCTGAAACAATTCATGCTATTGATACAGTGGTTTGGACAGCCAGACACCTAGGAACTGGGAGAGCTGGGGGCTAAAACACATTGATTTGATACCTCAAAATTAGCATTTCCTTATTAGTTATTCCCCTCACAGTCCCATTTATCTCTCTATAACATATACTACCCATCAAATAGTAGTTGGCTCAGATATAATTGGCTCCCAGGACAAGGACAAAGATGCAAACTCCAGCCTTCTCAGACCCTTTCTCTCAATAAATGATTGACAGTTATAGAGGCTCAGATCAAGCCTCCATCTCACCTAAATCAGTGACCTTGTCTATTGCAAGAACACAATTCAGTAGGACTTTAATTAGGCAATAAACAAATAATTATCACATAATAAGAAGCACACATAGAGTGTTATTCTGTTACATATAGTAGACTTAATTTAAATAAAAGACATGCTTAAATAATAATGATATGAAATGGTAATCAAAACTCTTCATAGAAAAAGAAAAATGTATTAATCAAGAAAGAATTATTGTATAAATTATGAGGCAAAACTCACAAGAAACAGAATTCTACCTTTGTGTTATCAAAGAGCAACTAGATTTCCAGGGCCTTAAGAGTTAGGCATGAAGTGTTTTATGTGATGAAACTTACGAATCTAAAGGAAAACTCAAAGCTACCATTTATTGAATGCCTGCTAAGTGTCCTAGGTTGAATCTACTTCTTTCATTTAGTTCTCACAACAACCCTGTAAAGTGAACAGACCGTCTTTGTTTTTTTTGTTTGTTTGTTTGTTTTTGTGAAACGGAGGGAGAAACAGATGTGAGAGAGACATTTATGGGATGTCTCCTGAGCGCACCCCAACCAGGGATTGAAGCCACAATCTAGGTATGTGCCCTGACTAGGAATCAAACCCACCACCTTTTGGAGTACACGACCATACTCCAATCAACTGAGCCACCTAGCCAGGGCAGAACCTCACTTTTAAATGAAGAGATAAAGGCCCCAGTCGCCAGCAGAGCTACAATCGGATTCATTTCTTACAGAGGACAAAGCACTCAAAGTGTGATTGAAGCAAGTTCATGGAATCTTCCTGTCTGGATGCGGGCCTGGGGAAGCAAAGAATTAGAAACATGTTTTGCCTTCCAAATAGAGTGCCAATAAGAATATACTTGCACCAATGGGCCCTGGTCAGGTAGCTCAGCTGGTTATAGCATCATCCCTAAACGACAAGGTTGTGGGTTCTATACCCCGTCAGGGTACACACAAGAACATACAAGAATAAACCAATGAATCCATAAATAAGTGAATAAGTGGGTCTCTCTCTCTCTCTCTCTCTCTCTCTCTCTCTCTCTCTCTCCCCTTTCTATTTCTAAACAAAATCAATACATTTAAAAAGTTTTAAAAATAATATACTTTCACCTATAAGCTTATTCTGTAAAACGAGCTTTTCACTTCCTTTTACTTGAGACTTAGTATTGGATGACTCCTATTCAAGTCAACAAATGCTTCAGTCAGTGAATTGGTGAATAGACAGGCTTATAAAAAAAAATAACACAAAAAAAATCAGTTTCTTTAGAGAAAGTGCCTCAGCGGGATTTAAACTGGCACTGGGGAGAAGCACTCCCCTTTCAGGAGAATAAAGTCACTCAGAGTGACCTCTCTCCTCAGTCCTCAGGCACTCTTTGACAGAAATGAAAGTTGAAAGCAAACCCAGGAGCAGAAAGAACTGGCCCAAACAGTGACACTCAGCAGTGGTCTTCTCTCTTTTTGGTCCTTCCCTCTCAGAGTTACACACAATTGTGGATTTCTGACTCCTACTTCTCTAAAATTCATTTTAAACACATTAGAGTCACTCTAATAGATTTTGGAATCTGTTTGGTTTTTAAGTTTTTAAGTGATTTAAAAAGTAGCACTTGGGAATGTTTTTCTGTGGTATTTCGGTATTGAAGATCCAATAGGAAGCAATGACATTATCCACTTTTTATGTTTTACTGTATTTATTTTATGGAATCTTAAAGTACCCCATCCCAGAGGTTGGTGAAGGTCAGGTTTCACTATTTTCATTTATAAGCTACAGGTAGCGTAAAGCTCAGTTAGGTATTGAATGTCACACCATAGAAATACGTAACTTAGGTCTTTGTCCAGGGTAAAATACACTACCAAGTCAGCATTTTTTCAAATAATTATCTATGAGTTGCAAGAGACAGTTTTGCAAAACCAGTTTCTTAGTCAAATACATTTAAGTCATTTCCCCTATTAAATGTGCCTCCAGAAATATTGCACACATTAAAGGCTCTGTGAAGTCCCACAATTAAAAACAATAACAAAACCTTAACTCAGCACCATGTCCTATAGTACTTGCTGTTTGCTTGTTTAGTAAATGTTTATATTATCAGAACGCTTTTTGGAAAATGCCCCATTAAACCACCCCATCTCTTTTACCTTTTATTATAGTATAAAACCAAACAACAACAAACCCAACAAACATAAAACACCCCAAAAACCACTTGTATCCAACAGGGTCTCATCTAAGTTATCACCAAGGTGAAAGAGAGAGACAAAAAGAAAGGGAGGGAGGAGGGAGGGAGAGGAGGACTATTACCTGACATTGCTATCTCTGTCAATGATTATTTTCAACAACATCACCTCCCCCCAGCCCCGTCCCTTGCTCTGTTGGTTTGACCTACTTCCCTGTCTCCCACTCTCAGTAACTGGATTATGAGCGTTCATTTAACAAACATAAAAGAGCATCTATTAAACTAATAGGCACTGTGTCTGTCACAGAGAGGCAGGAATTAAATAAGAGTTCGTGTCCTGGAGGAGCCCTCTACTTCCTAAAAGGGGAGGTAGGCAAGTTCAACACAGCACGGGCCAACAAGACAAGGCCAGAGGCGGAGCGCACACCACTGGGAGGAGGAAGAAGGCTGGCTGCAGAAGATGGGGCATGGCTCCCTCTTGCTTCTTTAGTGGTAACTTTCTAGAAAAGAGTGCTTGTTGATAGGGATGATAAACAGGCAGTAGCAAAGCAAACTGTGGAGAATAAGAGAGCCTGGGAAGGATGTGGGTGAGGAAAGCAGGGATCATTTGGGACACCGCATGAACAGATCTAAGGACACACATAGGGAGGTACTGTTAGAGGTGGAAGTGGGGTTCTGGGGTGTCGTGGAGAGGCCCCCATGGAACAATGGAGTTTTTTTGTTTTTGGTTATTTTTTAATATATTTTATTGATTTTTTACAGAGAGGAAGGGAGAGGGATAGAGAGCCAGAAACATCGATGAGAGAGAGACATCGATTAGCCACCTCCTGCACGCCCCACAGTAGAGATGTGCCCGCAAGCGAGGTACATGCCCCCGACCGGAATCGAACCTGGGACCTTTCAGTCCTCAAGCTGACGCTCTATCCACTGAGCCAAACTGGTCTCGGCAACAATGGAGTTTTGTAGAAAGCTTTATTGATGATGTAAAATTAAAGGAGTTCCCCTTCAAACCCCCATCTCTGTCTATCTCGCCATAGAACAAGTCCAGTCTTGTCTTCAGGGTGGCTAGAATTAAGGCCACTGCCCAGAGTCTCTGCTCCAGTTCAAGTCCAGCACCTGGCTAGCTTAGTACCCAGCTGAGTGTGGGGTCCGCATGGCCATGAGCCATGCAGCTGCTTAAAGTCACATGGCTATAGGTTGGCACACAGTGAGTGCAGGGCATGGAGTAAGAGGGCACAAGAAGACAAGAAGCAAGAGAAAGGGGATTCTTTGGGTATTTTACCCTTCTTGCGCTTACAGTGGCTCTACCCTCCTAGCCAATATCTTTCTCCCAGACCAGACTGACAGGCAACCATCTTCTCTACTCTCCCCCTGACTTCATTTTGCATGCCACCATGTCCCCCTTTTTGTCCCCTTCCCCCAGGGATCTGCAGGGAATAGACCAGTAGTTCCCTGGGGAGTGTGAAACTGGAGCTTCCTGGAGAAGCTGTCCAGATGACCGTGCTTATAATGTCTAGCCTTCCCTTTGCCCTCTTTCTATTATTAGTAATATAATAAACTACTTAGTTATGATAATAACAGTATCAGCTGAAAAATCATGGAAATAGATGGTATTGGTATAGACATGGATATGGAAAATGGGTAGATATAGATACAGAAGTAACATGGTAAGGAGTTTGAACTTGAGCCTGAAGATAATACAGTTATTGATTCCATATTACTTTTAGCCATTTTAGGAACCTTTCAATCCCTAAAGACTCTTCCATTTTTTTACAGCCCATAGTAAACTGAGAAACTTTGTTACATAGACTCAGGTTTCCTTGATTCCCTTTCTTCTCCTTTTCTGTTTTGAGCCGCCTTCCTTTCCTGTTTGTCACTTTATGCCCTCTGGACTCACCAATCACCTCTCCAGAAGCCTAATATTTAGAGGACAACTTTCACACTTCTGTTTACCTGTCAAAGTGTCAGGTGCTACTTATAAATGTAGTACTGTTTTAGGTTAGCAGCTAATTTATCTGCATTTAAACCTTCCTGCTAACATTTCTTTGAATGTGGTCAGTAAAAAATGTGTCAAAATGTAGGTTCCTGGATCCTATGCTAGACTTAGTGAATTAGGATCCTGAGTGCCAGGACTATCTTCACTTCTGCGAGGGGTTTGGCATGGAGATGGAGCGTTGGGAAACACTCTTATCTCCTAACCGGAGTGCTGTCTCTGCTTTCTTACATCGATAAACCAACAGAGGAGGCGGGACATCGTAAGGACATGATAAGAATGAATCTGGCTAATATGTGAAAGAACCAAGACATAAGCAGAACTCAAACAAGATTTCAACACAACAGATCAATACTAAGACGCTTTCCTTTTATGCCCTTACCTGCTTTCTCTGGGAGGCTGAAAGAATATGAGTGTTTTCTCTGTCCCAGTGTTAACCATAATCCCCAGAGGTAATCTCATATACCAAGGGGATCGTGTTCACAGGTAGAAAATGATTTAGTAATTTCATTTTAGGGTTTACTGCAGTCTATGTAATCCCTGGCTCTTTGTACTGATAAGAACTTAAGTTGTCTACCAGGTAAACTGTTGTTCTTACTGTTCTGCTGTATTAACTGCATTCCAATCGGAAGACAGATGCCACACAGGAAATTTAAACAGGAAAATTTTAGTATAAAGAAATAACAAAAGAGAATGGGAGTAGGAATAGGAAGTAGGCTAAAGGGGGTGGGGAGACTCTGAGGGATACCCAAGGACACTGAAAGTGCTCAAGGAAGGAGCAAACTTAGAGAAAGAGAATCCTCCCCAAATTTGGACTCAGCTCTCATCGGAGGGGGTAGAGTTGAAGCCCACTGGATACTGGGAAAGATCACTGGATTGTTCTAGCCTACGGAGGGCCTCTAGTTGTCAGGTGATCTGAGAACTGCCTACTATGATACTGATGAAATTCACAGGAAACTACCAGGTTAGGTTGTTACTGACTTGCTAGAAAGCCAACTTGGGCACCATCTGGCCTCATGGAAAATCACCTGGAAGTGACAGGGGTGTGAGAAGGAATAGCCGTTGGTTCGCTGGAAAACAAACTGGCAAATCCATAGGATTTAGCTGCCATTGAACTTGCAGCTGGAAATCACTCAATGGGGAAAGGGAGTTGTGCTGGGGGGAGGTGTCACTTGCTGCTTAATGCCAGAAGACTGACAAAAAAAGCGCAACTAAATGAGCACACTTGAACCAGGAAGTAAAACTCACCCAGTGTCCCTCTGATACCCTGTATGTGCTAATAGTGTTCAATAGGGCCCACTTGGTTATCTCAGAGCAGGAAAATGGTGAATTTTGAAGCAAGAGGCAATAAATTGATAAGTGGCACATGTGCTTACTAAATAAATAAAAGCTTTATTTTCTAAAAGACATTTCTCAAAAATACTACTCTACATAGTCAATAATATCACTTTCTTGATAATTATGTAAAGAACATGTTATCTGAATCTGCAAAGGACAATTACCATACTTTCTCAGGTCTTTTTGTCAAAGAGTTGCTTTTAACCAGGATGGATATTTGTATTATTAGAAAACAAATAGTTCTGTTAGTGACATGGCTGAAAAAGTCTAATTAATTAAAAATGAACTGGAAGTTATAAAAAATATTTAGGTAGTCCTTTTATTTTTCATTTTGAAAATGAGGGTCTGGGAAGGCTCATCACACCTAGAGATGGCAGTCGTGTGTAGTCATTTTGTGAACAAGAACTGATCCATTTGTCCCAAACTCATTCTTGCTCTTTATTTCTTTTATGATAACTTTCCATCTTTAAGGTAATTTTTTATTAACTATTTCTAGAAGGCACTTTTTAAGAAATACAGGTCCTATATAATAAAGAGGTAATATGAAAATTGACCATCATGCCCTCACAAGATGGCTGCCTGCAACCAGGCCACCAAGGCGGTTAGTGAGGGAAGACCAGGCAACTGAACAGCAGGCTGCATGGGGCAACCAGGCTGGTGGGGAGAGGGGGCTGTGAGGGGTGACCAGGGTGGCAGAAGGGAGCAGTTGGGGGTGACCAGGACAGCTGATGGGGGGGAGAGGGCAGTAAGAGGTGACTAGGCCAGCAGGAGATGTAGTTGTGGACAAGCAGGCTGGCAGGGGGAGGCAGTTGGAGGTGATTAGGCTGGCAGGGAGGGCAGTGAGAGGCAACTAGGCTGATGGTGGGGCAATTGGGGATAACCAGGCTGGCAGTGGGGGGGGGGCAGTTAGAAGCTACCAGGCCAGCAGAGGAGGGCAGTTGGGGGTGATCAGGCTGGCAGGCAGGTGAGCAATTAGGAGCCAGCAGTCCAGGGTGGTGAGAGGGATGTCCAACTGCTGGTTTAGGCCCGATCCCAGCAGTCCCACATCCCCCGAAGGGTCCTGGATCAGAGAGGGTACAGGCTGGGCTGAGGAGACCCCCTTCCCATGCACAAATTTTGTGAACCAGGCCTCTAGTATAATTATAAAAAGCATAACATACTAAGTAATTAATAGTTATTAAGGCACTAGCAGGGGCAAATAAGGAGGTGCTATATATTATTGATAGCCACACAAGGTAATGCAGAGCAGAGGGCAGCAAACTTTTTCTGTAAAGGGCTCAACAGGACAGATTTTGGCCTTTGTGGGCCAAATGCTTTCAATTGCAAGTACGCAGCTCTGCCTGTAGCATGAAAGTAGCCATCAGTAATATGTTCCGATGAAACCTTATTTTAAAAAATAGGGAGCAGGCAGGATTTGGCCCAAGTAATACAGTTTGCCAACCCCTCTGCAGAGGATAAGAAGAGGGTGAAGAGGGCACTTCAGAAGGAAAAAGTGAGCATCATGATAGCCCTAGACATCAATGGATGAGAAGGCTACAGAAAGAGTAAATCTTGGATCACCAATCAGTTTTGCAGTTTTGTCCAAGGAAGATGTAGCAGGGAGAACGTGGAATATGAAGTTAGACCCACTTGGGGGCCGCTGCCTACAAGCTAAGCCTCGGTTTTCTCTTTGTGAAATAGAGAAATAATAATATCTTAATCACCCAGCTTTTGTGAGAAACAATATAACGCTACATTACAGGTGCTCAATAGCTGTTCTACACTCCAGGGGTCTTACTTTCCTCATCTATTATTAAGAGGCTTTGCATAGTGAGCTCTAAGATCCTTTTCCATGTACAAATCAATATCCTCTGGCTGAATTTCAGCATTCTGGAACAGTCCGGTATGGACGTGTGTCAGAATTTAACCTACAGCGAGGCCATTTATTGTCTATCATCTCAACTTCATGAAAATGTTGCTTTTTCTAGGACAAAAGAATCACATAGGGAAATTCCCAACTCTCTCTCCTGACTGTCTAAACACTAGGTCTCCATAGGAAGAGGGGGTGATGGGGTTTATTGCTCTCTAGAATATGAGTTTTGTTTGGCTCCAAGGTTGGGAAACCCACTGAAATTTAGTGTGGAGGAACCCGGGGTGTTATGGGAATGTATGGGACAGTCACACACAACGAATATTCATTAGTGTTCTATATCGATTTATGTTTCCCACTGGATATTCATGTGAATTTAAAACGTATTGGCATGCCGAGACCGGTTTGGCTTAGTGGATAGAGCATCGGCCTTCGAACTGAAAGGTCCCAGGTTCAATTCTGGTCAAGGGCATGTACCTTGGTTGTGGGCACATCTCCAGTAGGGGATGTGCTGGAGGCAGCTGATCGATGTTTCTAACTTTCTATCCCTCTCTCTTCCTGTCTATAAAAATCAATAAAATATATATTTTTAAAAAAACACACATATTGGCAATTTTCTGAGCTGAGCGTCTAACCCACTGTACACAGAAATGCAAGGCATTTTGAACTGTCTTTCTATGTGAAAGCACCTATCACATTTTGTGTTTTTTTTTAAAATAGCTTTGGACTCATATTTGCTTGAAAACATACAACGTTTTATTGGAAATAAATTTATTTCTGCTTTATTAAAGCAATGCGTTACAGCTCTGTAAATTATGTGTGTAAGTACATTAAATTATTTACCAGTGTGTTTTCAGGTTACTACCGATGATGTTTGCAGGACATCATTAGAAGGCAGCTCAGATCTGCTGGACTGAAGACTCCTCACAAATTTCCCTAAGCAAGCCCTGTCCTAGATTCTCTCTCTTAATGACAAGTGGGAGAAGAAGACACTGCAGCTTTGTTCCAAGTTCCCTAGGGCAGACATTACAGGTCTTTGTCACATATTTTGTGTTTGCAGGTGTTTAACACTACTAATAAGATGACATTTCAAACAAACCTCTTTCTCAGACAAACTGTGTGGTCGATAATCTCCTTTATTTGTAAAAAAGTGATTAATGCCTTTCTGGTAATGAGTAATAGAGGGCCTTATCCCAATGTCCTTATGCTTACTTTCCTCTTGGTAAAACACCAGCGACTCTGGGGAAAGTTGTACAGCCAGAAGCAGCTGACACCATCCTGCCAAGTCTTCCCAGAGAATGTCGATGCTGAGCTGTCCGGTGATTATTACTGGCATCATTAACAATTCTTCCTCTTCGGTGTTGAGTTTATACTCGTACAGCTTTTCTGGTTCAAATTTTTATAGCCATTTATCAGCTCTTTTGAAATATGCAGGATGGTGTTGCCTCTCCAAAAACATAAACCTGAGCAAAATTTCAATCGTTTTTTCATTTCTATTTAAAACAAAGAGAAAGAAGCTCTTCACTCTAGAGAATGAGATACCTAATTTCTTCTTGCCTAAAGAAACACCCAAGTTTTCTTCATAAAGTTACCAACTACACATGATGAAGTCCATCGTGACAGGTTTGTAGGATTTCAAATAAGTTCTTTTTCAATGTATGCCTCTTTATTTCCTTCATTTGCGAATGCCAATTTTCCCCAAGGGGTTCTATAACACTTTACTTGTGGTAGATCCTTGATGCTGCTTGAAATAATTTAGACTAAGGTTAGGAAGGGCATGCTGCTGTGTGCTTGGGTATTTCACAACCAGTAGTACAAAATAAAAATGAATTGGTTACCATTTCATTTCAGGTGATAGGATCAAATTGCCAGAGCAAGTTCTATTATTGAAATTCATAAGGAGGATTTTTGCTTCATACTTTGTCTTCCTGGCTACAAATTGAGTAACTAGATGCTAGGCTATTTTTCACTTTACAATTTAGACTGCTCTTAAGGCTGCAACAATCTGTATTAATCATTTCAATTTTATTAACATTCTAGAGGCCTGGTGCACGAAATTTGTGCACGAGGAAAGGGGGAGACTGGCCTTCACCACAGCCTGCTCCCTCTCCAATCTGGGACCCCTTGAGGGATGTCCAACTGTACTCTAGCAATCCAGGACTGCTGGCTCCCAACTGCTCACCTGCCTGCCTTCTTGATTGCTCCTGACCGCTTCTGCCTGCCAGCCTGATCACCCCCTAACCACTCCCATGCCAGCCTGATTGATGCCTAACTGCTCCCCTGCCAGCCTGTTTGCCCTAACTGCCCTCCGCTGCAGGCCTGGTCACCCCAACTGCCCTTCGCTACAGCCCAGTCACCCCCAACTTCCCTCCTCTGCAGGCTTGATCACCCTAATTGCCCTCCCTTGCAGGCCTGGTCCCTGCCAACTGCCCTCTCCTGCTGGCCATCTTGTGTCCACACGAGGGCAGGATCTTTTGACCACATGGGGGCAGTCATCTTGTGTGTTGGAGCAATGGTCAATCTGCATATTACTCTTATTAGATAAGATAAAGGCCTGGTGAACAGGTGGGGGCCAACTGGTTTGCCCTGAAGGGTGTCCTGAATCAGGGTGGGTTTCCCTTAGGGCATGGGGTGGCCTGGGCAAGGGACCTGTGGTGGTTTGCAGGCTGGCCATGCCCCCCTGGCAACCCAAGAGGAGGCCCTGGTATCTGGGATTTATTTATCTTTTACAATTGAAATTTTGTAGCCTGGAGCAGAGCTAAGCCTTCTACTCGCACAGCCATTGAAACTTTGTTGCCTTAAGCGCCAGCCAGGGTGTGCGGAAAGCTTGGCTTCCTCCATTGCCAGGGGCAACCCAAGCCTCCCTCCTGCTGTCTCTGTGGCTGTAGCCCTCTTGGTTGGGTTAATTTGCATACTTGCTCTGACTGGCTGGTGGGTGTGGCTGTGGGCATGGCTGGTGGGTTTGTGGAGGTATGGTCAATTTGCATATTACTCTTTCATTAGATAGGATAGAGCATTGAATATACCACAGCAAATATAATTCTGATTATTTTAGCATTTGAAAACATTTGCCAATGAATATACACTTGTTTTTCATTACTATGTAATTTTCAGTGCTATTTGGCAATATTTTTCTGGCAGGTCAAATAACTTGCTTTCCATATTTGGTGTAAACATCTTCTAGAGAGAATGTGAATTTGGATATAGAGCAAAGTGAATCAGCAAAGTGCAGAGGGATCCCCCTCTTCACATCACCCATACAGGGATGTAATCTTACCCAAGACAAATAAGGACCCCAAAAGATCTGGTCACAGAATAGGGAATATAGTCAATGATATTGTAGTAACTATGTATGTTGCCAGACAGGTACTAGACTTATTGGGGTGGTCATTTCACAAGTTTTATAAATGTCTAATCACTACAATGTATACCTAAAACTAATATAGTATTGCATGTCAATGATAATTGAAAAATATTTGTTTGTTTGTTTGTTTTTACAGAAAGGAAGGGAGAGAGATAGAAAGTCAGAAACATGGATGAGAGAGAGACATCGATCAGCCACCTCCTGCACGCTCCACATTGGAGATGTGCCCGCAAGCAAGGTACATGCCCCAATGGGAATCGAACCTGGGACCTTTCAGTCCGCAAACCTACGCTCTATCCACTGAGCCAAACCGGTCTTGGCTGGAAAATGTTTTTAAAATTATTAAAAATATATAACTACAAATTCAAAACAAAATAAACAAAATTATCTGCTCAGGTAGCCAAGGGGCCACGGGAATCTTGGTATGAGAGACGTTAGCTAAAACCTCATTAGGATACTAGGCGGCTTCTTGGAACTTTATCTATTTGCAATGGAAATCTGCCTAGTGATAGATATGAGAAAGGTAGAAGGAGAGAAAATGGAAAGTGAATTTATTTCTTCATTTATTCCTTCACTAAACAATTTACAGAGTGCTATATGCACACAAAATTTAGGGTCACATTTCTCACTGTGTGATAACTGTATCTGACACACAAGTTCACCAGGATAAGATAACGTTTGTGGTAATGGCACTGAACCAAAAATGTAGTAATGGCACTGAAAACAGAAGAAGAAAAAAAATCTCTAAAAGTTGTGAATCTCTTGCTGTTTTTGAACTAATAACCACAGTTAACATTTAACACTTACTTTTGATACTAAAGACTTTAACATACATGATCTCGCAACAATTCTATGAAGTAAATACTATTCTTTTTTTTAATACTATTTTTTATGCATTTAATTTATTCATTCAAGAACTGTTTAGAACACATTGACCATGGCCACTCTGTACAGCTCTATCTAAGGAATGAAAATGGAACTAAGAAAAGGTAGGTAAGCTCCCTGCTGTTGTGAAGACAAACAAAATGCTCATATTCAGTAAATATGGGAACTAAAGGCTTTGGGTAACTGAGATCTAGACATCAGGCTCATAAGCAGAAAGATCCAGAGCCAGGATCTGAACAATTAATGGAGGTTAACTGCAAAGCCACTGCTCTTTATTACTACATAATATCTTCAAGAACCAAATTAACATAGGTCAAACTGTGTGAAATTGACATTTCTATAGGTGAAAAATATCAGACGTTTAGCAATTGCATAACCATCAACCTATTCTCAGATACATCTTTTCCATAGTTCTTAATTCTTTTATTCCTTTGCAGTAACTCTTACTTCCAGAACTGTTTGTGATTATTGACAACCCAAATTACAAAGCTAGAAATTCACATGGCTAGGAGGTTTGGTAGGCCAGACAGCACTGTAGGTTGAGGATGACTTGTAGGTCCTTTAGAATATATGAAATGTGGTCTGCTGTGGCCAATTAAGGAATAGATGGCCTCAAGCAGTTTCAAAGCAGTGACTGTTGTGTGGTGAAGACTCTCTTTTATTTATTGCTCGCTATTTTTGTCTCCTTTCCAACACAAATACACTGAATCATATCATTTGGACTAAGAAAAAGATGACTTAGTACCACGGTTCTTGTCCAAGCTTATGGGTTATCATTTTTAAATACATATAGTCAATTCCAAGTCAAAACATTTGGACACATAACACAGTCGTATATATAAGAATGGTGCGGCAACACTGTTCTCTGAAGTAGAAATAAAGTTATGTGTTCTGTTAATTAAAATAACCTACTAGAGAATTCTAAAACATTCTAAGAGCCACTGTTTTCTAACAACCTAAAAGAGACCCCTAAAGAGAAATAATTATGTAAGTATAGACACATAAGTATTTACATTTCTTGTCAAACATATGTCTCTCCAGATCAAGGTTTCTAAATCTTATCACTATTAACATATTGGGCCAAATAATTTTTCATTGTGTGTGTGTGTCAGGGCTGGAGAAATGTTCTTGTATTGGAGATGTTCATAACATTCTTGGGCTGTGCCAGTGATTATCCTCTCAGGTATGATAACTAAAATTGTCTTCAGACATTGCCGAGTATCCCCTGGCAAAATTTCCCTACTTGAGAACCACTGCTCTTAACAGATCTAAGAACAGATAAGTTTAGGGGCATATTGTGCTATGAATGTGTGTCAAGTTATGGGGAGAAAGAAGATAGTGTTGGTATTAATCGTTATGGACCATGAGATACAGTGCTTAAGAATAGCTGGAATCACACTGACCATTGCAAATTTCAACTGTACCACATAAGAGCTATGAGATCTTTAAAATGAAGGCAACAAGAGGATTTCAAAGAGTTATGAGCGTTTATAAAGATAAAGCTTTTAGAGCACTTGGCATTTTGCTCAGCACTGAGTAAGCATTCAGCATATGTCAAGTTTTATTATTTTAGAAGATACTAATACAATTTTCTGTCTCTCAATGCCTCTGTTACTCAGTACCTGTATTACATATAGATACACATACATATTATACAAGCATTTCCATACATAGCTGTACTTTTATAGACATGGATATATAACTGCAAATAGGTAAAACATACCAGTGCATGTATGAGTTCTTGAGTCTGTGTGTATTGGAGGCAGTGGCCCAGAAGGAGAGTCAAGCAAGTTATAATACAAAGCAGATGTTACGCTGTTTGATCATTTTTTTTTTGGCAGCTTAAAAAAAAGAGGAGTTAAGTAAACTTTATCTGGCATTTTTGAAGAGTAAGGTAATCAAGTGGTATAATTAATAGAGTGTTAGCACATAAATCCAAACATGGACTATCAATTATAAACATTTAAAATATAGCAAAATGCATTTAACACAAACTTACTAACAAGATTAATACATTTTTATTTCAACAATTATTTATAATTAGCTTACTCCTTTTTTTTAAAGCTTTCTACTAAGCAGAGTTGTGGTCTTTTAAATGAAATTTTAGGAACATACAAATCTTCAATATAATGATTTTGAATATCTTTTTCTTTGGAGGTATAAAAGATATGAGTTTATGCTAACTCTACCATGATCTGAAAGTGTTTTGCAAAGTAGTACTGACATTCACTTATTTCTACTGCATTTAACTCTTTCATATACAGAGTGTAGTAATGTAAGATGTCTACTTTTCTCCACAAATTAACCTCGTATGTCAAAAGCTAAGAAGTTCTGTTGTAAATTGAAATGGTTTTATCTTCTATCACTATGGGAGCTTAGAAGATATCTAATTTTTATCTAACAGAATTAATAAAAATTAATTCTGGCTCACAATCTGGTAAAGCAGGCATTCATTGTCATAATTTGTAGTAGTTAACAAAGTAACTATCATACCTGTGGGCAGCTGAGATGCTGGAAAGTTCTTCCTCATACCGAACCAAAGCCTACCTCAGAATTTTACACAATATATCGATTATCTTATCACTAAAAATAACAGAAAATATATTTAATTTTTGTATAACAATCCTACATATACTAGACATTAATTCTTAAACCTTTTACATATATATGTACATACATAAGAATTCACACATGTATATTCAGAACATAATGTATATGTTATATGTATATTCACAGAAAGAGAAAGCATTGAAGAAATAGGGCAATATATAAACAAACAACTTGTAAATCTTGTGCTATTGCTGCAAACTTTTATAAGCTTAAAACTGTATCTAAAATAAAGTTTTTGTAAAAAACATCAAATCATATGGGAAAATTTTGTTATACCAAAGACTTACTATGTTATACAATTATTTGGTAGTTAAATTAATGTACATAAAAGATGAACTCATAATGCTAGGAATTTTAAAACTACAAATATGCAATGAGTTATTTATAGTAATGGTTGTATCAATGGCATTTTCTTCCCAACATTTTAGTTTAAATAAAAACCATCATAAGAAATGGTATTCTAGTTAAGCATAGGGAATTTTTAGTTAGATAATCATGTTTATGTGACTACTTAGGAATGTGTCTCTTTATCTGCCAAATGAATATAAAACATACAGTATTTATTTGTTTCAAGAACTCTATACCAGAACTGCGAGAAATATTTCATTCTAAAATCTGAAACAAGAATAAACTCAGCTAATCTGGGGTCAAAATACACTTGCCCTATGTCCCTTAAAATTTCTGACAAATTATAAAATGAATTTAAATTTTTTTCCTTTTTTCAAGTCAATTTACTAAATTGGCATTGGTTAATAAGATCACATAGGTTTCAAGTGTACATTTCGATGAGAAGTAATCTTTATATTGCAATGTGGGACCACCACTCAAAGTCAAATCACCTTCTGTCACCATGTTTGGCCCTCTTTACCCATTACTCCCCCCAACCTCCTTTCCCTCTGGCAAACGCCATACTTTTGTCAGCACCTATGAGTCCCAGTTTTATATCCCACATATGAATGACCTCATATGGTTCTTGGCTTTTTCTGACTGACTTATTTAGCTTAGCATGATATTTTCAAGGTCCATTCATGTCACAAATGGTAGTATTTCATCTTTTCTGATAGCTGGATGGTATTCCATTGTATATATGTGCCACATATTCTTTATCCAATCATCTATTTGGTTGTTCCCATGTCTTGGCCACCATGTATGATGCTGCAATAAACATAGGGATGCATGTATCTTTGTGAACACATGTGTGTGAGTTTTAGGGTAGATATTCAGAACAGGGGGTTGCTGCATCATGTGGTAACTCTAATCTTAATTTTTTGAGGAACCTCCAGACTGTTCTCCATAGTGGCTCCATCAGTATACACCCCACCAGCAGTGACTGAGCATTCCTTTTCCTCCACAACCTCTCCATACTTGTTATTGCTTGTCTTGTTGATAACAGCCATTCTAATAGATGTGAGGTGGTATCTCATTGTGACTTAGATTTGTATTTGCCGAACAGCTGGTAAAGTTAAGCATCTCTTCATATATATGTTGGCCATTTGCATGTCTTCTTGGGAGAAATGTCTGTTCGAATACTCTGCCCATTTTTTAAACTGTATTGTTTGTTTATTTGGTGTTGAGTTGTATGAGTTATTTTTGCATTTTGGATATTAACTGCCTGCTTGAGCTCTTTGCAAATATCTTTTCCCGCTCAACTGGTCGCCTTTTGTTTTGTTGACAGTTTCTTTGCTGTGCAGAAGCAATTGGTTAGCATGTGGTCCTTTGACACTCTTTTTGGCTAAGTCATAGTGGTTTCATTTTGCATCTGTGGTAAGTTAATCATCCTTGTTGCTGGTTCTGGTTTTAGATAAAACCTCACAATCCTACTGAGAACCCTCGCTTTCATATTATTTTTGAAACCAGACTTTCATGATGAAGCCACAAGACAACTCAGTAATAACACACATTAAAGAAACATGCAGTTTTGAATTTATAGTTAGGGAATTTGACTAAGAAACCATAATAAATTGGCAACTCAGAAACAGTCTAGCAGTTAAAATCTAAAACTACATCTAAACTCAGATTGCTCGTCCATCTCCCTACTCACTGATCTCTCAACTTCCTTCTTCCCTCCCTCCCTAACTCTATCCCTTCCTCCTTTCTTTTTTTTAAAAATATATTTTATTGATTTTTTACAGAGAGGAAGGGAGAGGGATAGAAAGTCAGAAACGTAGGTGAGAGAGAGACATCAATCAGCAGCTTCCTGCACGCCTCACACTGGAGATGTGCCCGCAAGCAAGGTACATGCCCCCGATCGGAATCGAACCTGGGACCTTTCAGTCTGTAGGCTGACGCTCTATCCACTGAACCAAACCGGTCTCAGCCCCTTCCTCCTTTCTTCTCCCCCCCCCCTTATTTTTTGTTATTTTAAAAATATTTTCTTTATTGATTAAGTTATTACATATGTGTCCTTATTCCCGCATTGCCCCCACATACACTCCCCACTCCCCACTCCCCATTCATGCTTCTTTCAGTTTTTGAAGAATTGGAAGCTAGGATGTAGGCCAGAGTTGAGCAGTTGATTTCTCAGAACCATACGGTAGAAGCAGAGAATAAATGCTATAGTCAACTTTATAATCAGAAATTTTGTCATCTGAAATCATAAGCAGAACTTGGCAACCAAGAGCAGTTAGTCACCATAGCAAATTCAAGAAAACTTCATGTATATCCACAAACACCCCACTGGGTTAGAATGAGGAGAACGACAGCCCAGGTTTTCCCCAGGTGGGAAGGGACACTCCCTTGGAAGTCAGCGAGTTCCCAGTGGATGTCCCCACTTTGTTGGGGATCTCAGCTCACATTCCCTGCATGGGGAGCCCCGTGAGTTTCTTAACTGCCTTTTTCTGGGATGGGGACGTAACTGACTATCCTGCCACGTTGGGGAAATCTAGAAAGCTCTTCGTTGCTCAATTAAATGTGAGATAAATTAAAGATGGAGCAATCCTAAGGACACTTCTTTTGATGGCTTCTATTCCTTGTGTAAATGACAGAATATAATTCATTTTTAATGGAAGAGACCCAAAGGTATCACCATGAGATTCCCACTAGATACCTTGTAAGTAAGGCCCGGTGGTTAATATGTTGCTGTCTGTTCTTTTTTAGATATATCTTCACAAACTGGTTTTCTATTGAATTCACACATTTATAATAAGGAAGCATTTACATAGTGACACACTACAATGTGTGTGTGTGTATGTGTGTGTGTGTGTGTGTGTGTGTGTGTGTATGTATATATATCCATCCATATCATTACCACATACTATCTCTTAATTCAAAAACAGCCTCTTTTAAAATACAATAGATAAAAGATAGTATTTTTCTAATAGTATAGAAACAACTAACTGGACATCCATGAAAAAAAAAATCAAATACAGATCTTACACCATTTACAAAATTTAATTCAAAATGGGTTGCAGATCTCAATGTAAAACACAAAACTATGGAACTCTTCAGAGATAACATAAAAGAAAACCTAGATGACCTTGGGTTTGATGTTGACTTTTTAAAGACACTAAAGGCATAATCCATGAAAGAGAATTGATAAGCAGAGCCGAAACAGGTTTGGCTCAGTGGATAGAGCGTCAGCCTGTGGACTGAAAGGTTCAAGGTTTGATTCCGGTCAAGGGCATGTACCTTGGTTGCGGGCACATCTCCAGTGTGGGGCGTGCAGGAGGCAGCTGATCGATGTCTCTCTCTCATCGATGTTTCTAACTCTCTGTCCCTCTCCCTTCCTCTCTGTAAAAAAAAAAAAAAAAAATCAATAAAATATATTTTTTAAAAAAGAATTGATAAACAGAACTTTGTTAAAATTAAAACTACTTGCTCTCAAAAGGTACTGTCAGGAGAATACACAAAAAAGCCACTGATTATAAAAAACTATTTGCAAAATAATATTTGCAAAAAACCACATAAGTTATCTACTACTGCTGCATAATAAAGTGTTCCAAAAGTTAGTTAAAAAACAATGATCTTTTATTTATTTCAATTCTATGGTTGATTTTCTGTTCCACTTAGTGCTGACTGGAATCACTCATGTGCCACATTCAGCTAGGAATTCAGCTAGGGTTGGGCCATCCTAGATGGCTTCATTCACATCTTTTGCAGTTAGTGCTGGCTGTCAGCTAAGATACCACCTATTCTCAAAAGCCTCTTTTCATATACATACTCTGATAGAGTAGCCTTACCTTCATTTCATGGCAGCTGACTTAGAAATGAGTGAAACTGAATCTGTAGGCTTAGAAGTTCCTTTCATTCTATTAATCGAAACAAGCCAGAAGGTCAAATTCAATAAAAGAGGAAATAACTCCATTCTTTATGAAAGAACAAAGTGACATTGCAAAGTACACGGGACAGAGGGGATTGTTCTGGGCCATGGTGAGAAAGCAATCTCCCACAAACATATAATACTTTTCCATGCAACTTATTTTAAAGTTATATTGTTTCTGATATTGTAAATATTTGAAAATTGTAATAAGCAAGTGTCCTGTGAAATTTTCTTTATGGACTGAAGGTCTGATCTTAAGTCCTTTTTATGAAAGAATAAATTATTAATCCACTAAAACTGCAAAAATACCATCACATACGGACTCCATTTGTATCTCCCCGCCCCTTAAAAAATTATCTTGATGATTTTTTGAGAGCACACAGCAGGAGTAGGTGTGAATGAATTGGTTTATTTCCTAATAATAATGAGAGTTATATATAATCCATTAAAGTTCAATCTTTGTCTTGATCACTATGAAGCATTTTGTTATATTATTAGTAAGGACATTTAAAAATATAACAATTCTGTTACTTTATTATTTGATTGCCTCTTTTATTCTATTTTAATGTGTTTTGGGATATATTTGGCTTACTCTTCTTTTTGCTTTGACTGTAAACCACTTAATATATTTAGGAAATGAAAAAATAGATTTTAAATAATCAGTATTATGTTAATATCTAAAAAGAGAATAGAAAAATGATTGGTAATGAGGCTATTATCTTGCATATCAAGAAAGCAGAGCAATGAAGAGTAATAATCTCACCAAAGACTTTTCATCATGTCTAACACAAGTATTAGGAAGCAAAGAAAGGCTCTCAGCCTGAGACTCAAAAAAATCCAAATTAGTTTCATTCTTATCATAAAGTAAAAGTGTTCAAAAAGATTCAGATTGGTAATTTTAAGGCCAAGGCAAAGATATGGACTTTCTTTTTCAAGATTAGAAATGAACACATTTTTCTACCCTGCTCTTACTAATACGCATGTATTCAATTTCACTTATAAACAAATTCTTTTAAAAATAACCAACAACTTTTTATCAAAAGATGTTTAAACACATGGTGGAGGAATCTTAGGGAAAATCCAGAGGCTTAATCCAATTTATTCCAAGAAAATTACAGGAAGCAAAAGTCACTAAATAAACTCACTATTTTTGTACTTGAAGTGTTGCTGATTTTGTGCATGGCTTGCTTATTGATGGTATAGACATGCTTCCTAAAAATTAGCGCAAAAATTTTCTCTTTGGTCTAATTACATTTGTTGTGAGAGGGAAAATTTTTGCTTTTCCATATTCTAGAAAATTCCCATTGCATTTTATATGTCTCAGTAGGTACAATTTTCTAAAATATAGTTTTAAAGAATATAAAATTAAAGCATTAATGATTCTCACAGACCCATAATTGATTCAGTTTCTCTTTATGGGCAAAAATGGAAAACAATCTGAGAGCAATAAAAGTATGACATCATTTGGGGATTATCATAATAGCTAGGGTTTACTTTATTTTTGGCTCCAGTAAAATATTATTTTCTCTTAAAATAAAACAGTGTCCCTCTCTCTTCAGTACCAACTTTACAAAATTTTTGACTTAAGTATTTACCGATGTATATGTTTATATTATATTGCTTCATTTTTAATATATAATGTTGGTTATCTCTGTCACCTTGAACCCTTAGCAAGCAATGCTGTCACTGGCACCTGATAATATAAATCACTGCTCCTGACAAGGTTCCTTTATTGACAAGAAACAAGCCTTACTCAAATTAACAAAATAAAAGAAAGGTTTATTAGAAAATATAAACTATCCCAGAATACTAATATAGAAAATGAAATATGGTTGGGCTTCTCATAAGCTAGGACTGCAAAGTTGGAAACCAAAATTACTCAGTCTTTTGAGAACTGTCTAGACTATTTTTCTCTGTTTTACTCTATGAATATATTTGATCTGTAATTTTTTTATCATCTTCCTCTGCTTACTCATCTTTACCCCAGCCCAACATGTCTACAAACCCAACTCTGTTATCACCAATAAGTTCTAGGGCTGAATTAGGAATGAATCTGATTCCACAATAACTTGATTCCAAATTTCTAAAGAAGATATATGATTATTCCTTGATTTAATGTTTACCCAGATTTTGTCACTGCAGAATATCATAAACATCTGGTCAACCTAAGGATTCATTTAGCAGCTGTGACTATCATAAACAGAGTCACATGATCACCTTGAGCTGTGGGGAGGCACAATGTATGCATGATATAGTACTCATGTTTAATTTCTAGTTGGTTCTTTTTCATATCCTTGAAAGTCTCATTAAATTTATCAGCCTTTTCTAAAAAATCCTTAAAAAACCTTATAGCTGTGATTTTGAACTCTATATCCAGTCATTTGCTTTCCTCCATTTCTTTCATTTGTGATCTGTTTCTTTGTCTCTGCATTTTGGCTGATTCCCTGAGTTGATAGAGTGGCTTTGTGTGCTAAGTGTCCTATATGGCCCAGTGGCTCAGCCTCCCCAGTTACCTGAGGTGGACACTCTTGGTGCACTCCTTTGTGGGATTTGTGTACAGCCTTGTTGTAGTTAAGTCTTGATTGTTGTTGGTATCAGTGTGGGGAAATAACCTCCAGGCCAACTGTCTATGAAGATCAACTGAGTCTACACTGGGAGAACTTCTGTGCTGGAGACAGCTTTATGAGACAAGTCTTGCAAAAGCCTCTGTGCTCAGTTTACATGGGGCAGAGTCTCAGGGCTGAGCAGACAGTCTTGGCTTCCCATCAGCCCTGCCCTTTGAGGCCCCTGGGTCTCAAGTGTCCAAAAATAATTGCTATAGTCCTCTCTGCATGCACTTGCGCATGTGCCCCCAGACCTCTGCCTTTCGCAGCTCTCCTGAGTTTCCATGTGCTCCTCTCTTTTCCCAACAGTCCAGATTCCCCTCATATGAGTCTGAGATCTCAGGGTCTCGTCCAGAACTGGGGTTCAGTGCAGTTGAGAGTTTCCATCTTCCTCCCACTAGAGAAAGCCATCCAGGGACTCAGCCCGCTATCCTCTCCATGTGCGTGTCTCTGTACCTCAGCTTTTTGTAGCTCCTCTGGGTCTCTGTGAGCCCCTCTCTTTCTTTCTAGTTGTAGAATTTCCACTCAGCCAGCTTTCCTGTGGTTCTGCATGATGTCCGTTCTGTCTTTTAGCTGTAGTTTTGAAATTGTGCGAGGCAGCAGTTTAGGTGTTCACATATGCTGCCATCTTGGTTTCCCTAAATGCTATATTCTTTGTAGATTCAAAATATTCTCAGCATCCCAAAGATGGCATGAGCCCTATGAGCCCTACAAGGACATAATTAAGCCTTTGTTGGTAGTAGAGAGATCTTTTTACTCACTAATTATAATAATCCATTGAGTTTTCAGCATTTTATATTTATAAGTTATCATCATTCCCAAACTTAGTTATAATTGTCTATGGGTGAGATTGTTTTAACCAATCAGAACAGAGTATAGAACTAGCTGGAATTTTTTCCTATAAGGCCAAATTAGCAAAACTAGAAATTCAGCCTTTCTTTTTTTTCCATGGAAATGTTAGACACATTGTCCACAAGTGAAATGCTTAGCATCAATGAAAATCTTATGATAAGACCATTTAGGTCTTTGATACATTTTGAGTTCATTTTTCAAGATGGTGTTAGGTAAAACTTCTACCTTTCTAACATTTATTATTTCATTTCCTTCCTCTAGCGTTGGGTTTAATTTGTTCTTATTTTTCTAGTTCCTTAAATTGTAAACATAGGTTACAATAAGCCAATCACAAGATTGAGATGTATCTTCTTTCATAAGTATATATAGTTATAATTTCCCCCTTAGTACTGTTTTTACAGTGTCCCAAGTATTGATTTTTGGCATGTTGCTTTTTTGGTTTTTGTTTTGTTTTGTTTTAGGTTTTTTTTGGTATGTTGTTTTTTTTTTTCATTTTCATTCAACTCTAAATATTTTCTAATTTCACTTGTGATAATTTTCTTTAGCATTGGGCGTTGAAGTGTGTGCTGTTTAACTTATTTTTCAGTTTTCTGTGTTAGTAATTTTTAACTTCATCCCATTTTGGTTGGAGAAAATACTTTTGTATGATAGCTAGCTTTTTAAATCTACTGAAACTTAATTTATGGAAAATGCCCCATGTGTACTTTAAAAGAATGTGTTTCGTGTTGTTGTTGAGGAGTATGTATTTTATACATCTGTTAGATCTAGTAGCTTTATTGTGTTGTCTGTTTCCTTACTTAAGATTGACCTGGTTGTTCTATCCATTATTGAAAGAGAATTGAAGTCTACAACTATTATTTTGGAACTGTTTGGCAATTTTTTCTTCATATATTTTGATGGCCTGTTATTCGGTACATAAATGTTTGCAATTGTTATTCTTTTGCTGTATTAAATCTTCTATTACAAAAATAATCTTCTATTACATGTAATGTCCTTCCTTGTCTCTTGTAAAATTCTTTTACATAAAGTATATTTTGTCCGATATTAATATAGCTATCCCAGCTCTTTTTTTGGGGTACTATTTACATGGAATATTTTTTCCTATACTTCCATGCTAACCTATTTGTGTCTTTAGATCTAAGTAAATCTCCTATAGATAGCATATAGCTATATGCTTTCTTAATTTTTTTAGTTCATTCTGACATTCTCTGTCTTTTCATTAGAAATTTAATTTATTTACAGTATACTTAAAGTAATTACTTATAAGGAGAGACTTCTGTCATTTTGTTTTCTATATGACTTCCACCTTTTTTGTCTCTCAGTATTATTTTTATAGTGAAATGTTTTAATTCCCCTCTCATTTTACTTTCTGTTTGTACCTCTACGATCAGAAGCAGCAACTAACAATCAGAACACAGATTCCTGATATTTGTGGGACAGGGTCCTTATTGTCACTCTGGCTCTGGCAAGCTGTGTGTAACTGCATCAGGAACATGTGCACAGTGGCCCGACATTTAGCTTGGGAGTGTGAATGAGTAGCTGAAACGTGATGAATTTGACTGAAATTAATCACAATTTAATGCCCAAATCTTCTCCTGGTAGTATTAAGTCTTCAGTAAACTGCAGAGTTCCAAAATAGTTATATCACACAAATTTTGCCAGTGTATCTGTATCTGTGTGGAAAGCTGGATTTCTGGTGCTTTCTACTATACTATCTTCCCAGAATCCTTTCATATGCAGGTAAGCCTTTTTAAGGGTCATCAACAGCTTGTTTTACTTGCAATGAATATAATGGATCACTGGAATGAGAATAAAATAAAATTTTTAAAATTAACGATGAAATATGATGCTAGGCCATATTTCCAACTCCTTTTTCAATATATTTACACAATTTTTAGTCTTTTTTCCAGTGATTCCAAAATATACTCTAGTAGATACGTTGAAGACTTGGCATTGAAGATTTTTAATAATTTCAGCATTCTTTCTTGTGTATTATTCTGCTTAGTGACTCTCCAACTCAAATGTAAAAGTGTGCTTCCCCTGTGGTTCTATGGAATACTTATTTACAGAAATGATTTTCTGCCTGGCAATATTGCCTGTAGTATCAAAAGTATTTGCTTTCACAGCCCCAACTTAGACATTGGGGAAGAGCAATAAGTACAAACCAGAAAATAAATATCATCTGAGTTATCTTTTTAAAAAGGATATGTACACATAACTTTTTTTAAAGAGCCATAATCTGTTAGGTAAGAATAAAATGCGCAAAACTGCAATAAGATATAACTACAAATATATAGTTTCTGAAGTGACAGGGTATAAAGTATGAATATATAGAGAGAGACCCGAGGGACTTTGTTCATTTATGATGATGGAACTGAGTTAGGGGATTCTCCTTTCCCCTGGAAAACCCCGATTTCTTCCCTTAGAACTGAAAGGGGCTAACTCCATGTTATGAGGCTACAGGGGAATTTCAGCTAACTCCTGAGGGGGAAAAATGGAAACAAGCATTCCTCAACAATCTTACTGATCAACCACGGGTTCCTCATAAGCATCTTTGAATTCCCATACGTCCCACTGAGGGATAAGTGGGCAAAATGGAATCACCACATTTAGTCATCCTTACTCTACTGACTTCCACTAACTGTAACAGCTATTCCTAAAGGCGGGACCCACCATGGCACTTATTAGAGGGTAAAGAAGCAACATGCGGCCTTACTAGTCACCCTTCCTTCCTAATAGGCCAGATTAGCTCAGTACCAGTAGGGAACAGTTTACCTACCTAGGAGATCAGATAGCCATGAGAGTAAGAGTCAAACATTTCTCTTTTTTCCTTCTAAAATTACCCTCTATCATATTTTTTTCCTATTTGACAGCTTTGCTGGTCATTTGAGTATATTTTGTCTCCCCAGATATACCAGCAGTTGGATATCCTTAGCGCTGCTGCAGAGGCAGGAGAGGCTCCAGCCACGGTCACTGTGCTCGCCAGCCGTGAACCTGGGTTCTGGCTGAGCGTACTGACCGCACCAGGGTACAGCTCCTATATTGAGCGTCTGCCCCCATGGTGGTCAGTGCATGTCATAGTGACTGGTGGTTCAGCCATTTGGTCGATTTACATATTAGCCTTTTATTATATAGGATATTTGAAAAATATTTTGTCTTTTCTTAAATTTTTGTTTACTGATTTTAAAGAAAGGGAGAGGAAGGAAGAGAGAAGGGAGAGAGAGAGAGAAAGAGAGAGAGAGAGAGAGAGAGAGAGAGAGAGAGAGAGAGAGAAAGAGAATCATCGTTTTGTTGTTCTACTTATTTATTCATCCCTTAGTTTATTCTTTTATGTGCCCTAATCAGGAATCAAAACTACAACCTTAACATATTGGGATGATCCTCTAACCAACTGAGATACACATTCAGGACCAAAATATATTTAGTCTTGAAAAATCTTTTCTCAGTGTATAAAATGGACCTTTTCTGAATACAGCAAAAAATAAATAAACATTGTTAAAATCTTGGTAACTAGAAATAAGAATGGAATCTCCATTACTAGGTCTGCTATTGTCATGATAGGAGAATACAATTTGACCTATAGCATAACTCAGAGTTAGAATTGTATTAAAGGATTTTGAATACAATGTATGTAAAATATATTGACTACAAACATTTAAGAATTTAGCATTTCTATTTCAAAATAATTCTAGTGAGGTATACATGCAGATACTGGCAGTAATATAAACCATATTGTGACATGTGGCCGTGTACAAAGCAAATGTCATCCAAGACCCTCCACAGAGTCCCAAATAAATTGCATTCAAACCACCAGTTGGAGTTTGATGCTCTAAATCCTAACCCGCAAATTTCTTAGGGTTTACTTTTTTAGGTCCCTGCTGCTTCTACTCTAAATCCACGCAGCCTGTTGGCCTGACATGAATCTAGATATGTCACTTTTCTCCGATCTGCTCACCTCACTCCCAACAAGCATTCCATGAGTCTAGGGTCTTCAGTGGTCATGAGAAAAGCGACATTACCCATAGGACAGCTGTATTGCATCTCCTGTTGCCTCTGCTTTGTTTCCATTGTCCCCCCTCTCATCGCTTAATTCTGTCCTTTGCACCCTTGTATATCAGCATTATCTCTACATCGCACAGTATTCCTGAACTCCAAGTGAGTCCAACACCACACCTGAAAATGTTACCTCATCTAAGAACTTCTCATGGGCTTTCCAAATAATAAATAAATAACAATTGCTCTATTTTATCATGTGTATAATGCATGTGAGTGCAGCAGACTTGTAAAATGGGGTCTGATACTTTGCTCAGATCAGATGTTTGGTATTTGCCATTATCTGTCATTACTTATCACTCATCTTCATAGACTTTAGCACATCATCTTCAATCAAGAAACGAATGACATTGAGAAGAAAAACATTTTCTTTCTCTTTTAAGGAAGAAAAGGGGAATGGGATAGGGAATCTGGAAAATAAAATAACTGTATACTAGTTGACTATATGCTATTTGAGGCATATTTCAAATATTACTACATTCAATAGCTTTTTATTGGAGACTTCACAGCAGATTGATAGAGGAGGTATTATGAACCCTCTTTGTTCAGATGAGAATCCTGAGGCTAAAGACACTGAGTACCTTTCTCAAGGTCACAAGTGCCATTAAGTAGGGTGAAGTCCATAGTAAATGTTGACTTAAAGATGGGAATAAATGTATACGTTTCCTTTAACATCCCTTTGTTATAGCTTTGACATCGCTCTTCAGAATAAATTCTTTTTTCCTATGTGTGCAAACTGACCACAAATTAAGCCAGGAGGCTATGCCTTAGTAAGAATTTTTTTAAAAATATATTTTATTGATTTTTCACAGAGAGGAAGGGAGAGGGATAGAAAGTCAGAAACATCAATGCGAGAGAGAAATTGATCAGCCGCCTCCTGCACACCCCACAGTGGATATGTGCCCGCAAGCAAGGTACATGCCCCCGACCGGAATCAAACCCAGGATCTTTCAGTCTGCAGGCCGACGCTCTATCCACTGAGCCAAACTGGTCTCGGCCTTAGTAAGAATTTAGACTCATAACAGATCCATGGAAGAGAATTTCAGAAACTCAAGGCGTGGGATATCACCTGTTTCTACTACAGACAATAATAGAAAAATGTTACACTTTTACCTACCAAATTAGTCATAACTTCATTGGTTTATCTAAATACCTCCATTGCTTTATTGTAAGTCAAGATAAAATTCAAAACTGAACTAGGATCTGTACTCTAACAATGTCTGTGACCTTAACATATTTACCCAGACTTTTACCACACATAGTCAACCCCCAGACAGAGGAAATGACTCATCTTTCTAAAAACTGGAAGTGTTAAATTTAAAATAAAAAGACTTCTTTAAATAAATTATAGGAAGTATTGAAACTGTGGTATTATATATTAATCTAATCCATTTGCAGGCCTTTAATTCTTGGCTAAGTTGAAGTTTCAATAAAAGTAAGTCTATAATTGAAAAATAACGGATAATCAGCAGAAAGAAGCATCTATGCGTGGATTTAATTATACTAGCAAGTTTCTAAGCAGAAAATCAGGTACGGTGTTGAACTCACTTGGAGTTCAGGAATCCTGTACGATGTAGAGATAATGCTGATATAACAGGGACCTATTACTTTTGTAACAAATGTAAAAAAATTTCCAAAAATGAGAAACCATGAAATACTTCCTTTAATTATAAATAATCTATGATGAATTGAAAATATGACTATGCTAATTTTTCACTTAAAGATTCAGCTATTCTAAAACTCAATTTTAAGAAGTCCATGGAAATTAAAAGAAAGACTGACCTCACTATGGAAATTCAGCAGGGAAAAGCCTATCTTCAAGGAGATGGTTGGTACCTAGTCCGTAGCATTTTTTTTTTTTTACATGACAGAGAACAGGATCTCAGAAGACAGAGAATAGCTTCAGATGAATGCCTCAAAGAGAAACTAAAAAGAAAAAGTTATCTATTTCAAAAGGAAGAAACAAGTTTGAGGTCTTTCTCAAAAAAAGATTTTTGCTTTAAACTACTCTAAAAAAGAAAAATGACTAACTGACATCCAATAGTGAAGAAAGCTTTGGCATTTGTAACCTTGGATATCTTAAAACACTATACACACACACAAAAAAACTATATACTGCTGAGACCGGTTTGGCTCAGTGGATAGGGCATCGACCTACGGACTGAAAGGTCCCAGGTTCAGTTCCGGTCGGGGGCATGTACCTTGCTTGCGGGCACATCTTCAGTGTGGGGCGTGCAGGAGGCAGCTAATCGATGTCTCTCTCTCATGGATGTTTCTGATTTTCTACCCCTCTCCCTTCCTCCCTGTAAAAAATCAATAAAATATATTAAAAAACAACAACTATATACTGCAAAGTTCTATTACTAAGGCCCCATGAAAGAGCAAGGACTCATTCTATGAAAGAAAACAAGGATACCTACACAAGACAACCTTCTACTAGATTTGCACTGGTGCCAGGATTTCAGACTTGAAGGCCCAAAGCTTAGCTGGACCTGGTATTCCAAAAATATCCAGTGAAAGCAGTAAAATAAAGGCCAAAGAAAATCCTGAAGTTTAAGGTCAAGATCAAAAGGCACTAGGAATCAAAATTATAACCAAAGGTTATGACCTGAGCATGTTGTAGGTAAACCAAAGCACTCATGCCTGGCAAGTAGTAGAGTTGTTTTTATGACTTGCTTTTTTTTTTTTTTTTTGCTATATAGTAGAGAATGTTGAGTATGATCTTAAAGTAATGGGATCTTGGGAGATTATAGGTCTAAATAAACTTTGCTGGACATCCAGTAATATTAGATAAGACATTTCTATTTTTAGTTTTTATTTTCTTTTCCTCTGTTCTGGTTACTTTCCTGTAACTTCCATCATAGTTAATGGCACCACCTCTCGCCTCTTTGAGCAACTGAAAAGAAAGGGACTCATCCTGATTCTTCCTTCTGCTATGGCACC